>SJYA01002500.1:2224673-2243434 GCA_006410615.1 Neotragus moschatus
GCTCCCTCCCGGGCGCCGGCGGCCACGGCTGCTGCCGTTGCTGCCGCCGGGACCCCGCTTCCTGTTTGCCCTCCGCGGCTCCGGCTGCCATGGAAGAGGAAGAGGAGGCGATAGGCTTTTTGGACAAGGTCCTGGAGGATGAAGATGTGTTTCTGCTGGAGGAGTGCGAGCTGGGAACCCCGACCAGCCCCAGCTCAGGGTCCCCCTTCTTGGTGACTGTGAAGGTGGGAACGTGACACGCCCTGGATGCTTGTCGGGGGAGGGGGCAGGGCTCTTAGCTCTGACTGCAGAAATGGCTGGTTTGCGCACCAGCCTCGTGGCTGAGCTGGAGCACCCCAACCGGAGAGGGGGCCGGCGCCCGGCCGCCAGCCCGTCAGGGGATGAGATGGGCTGTGCTCTGGGCAGTTGTTCCCGGGGGAGAGGTGCAGTGCCGGCCTCCTCCCCTTGGACCAGTTGTCCTCGGAGGGGAGTGGGTGCTGGCTTTCCCCAGACCAGCTGGGGGTTGAGGGGGGTGGCAGTGGCTTTTTCTCTGGCAGTGACATGAATCACCTGGGGGGCACGCCAGGGGTGTGAGCCTGCTTGCCCACCGCCCCCCTCCCCAGGAGCTGGCTGACCTGAAACCAGAAAGCTATAATTCCTTGTTTCCATGGCAGCAGGGGGATAAGTGCACTTGGGAAGTTCAGGCCAAGAGGGCCCTTGCTCTTCCCAGCTAGGAGACTTAGAGCATCTGGGCCAGGCCTCCGGGTGTTTGGAGGGATCCAGAACCAGGGGTCACTGGGCTTCATTGAAGGAAAAGAGTTGGATGAGCAGGAAAGGGGAGGTAACAGCCAGCTTGGAGGCCACAGCTGGATGGATAAGACACTTTACCCAAGGTGGGCACTGGCAGGAAGCATAACAGCCACGGGCGCTGGGCTATGGGCCTTCTCTGCAGTGGTGCCCTTGTGTCTGGAGAAGTTGCCTTGAAGGTAGAGTGGGAGGGGCGGGGCTGCCTCAGTCCCCCTCCCTTCTCTTCACCTGCGCCCCAGGGGCTTGGCTTCCCCTTGAAAGCACACCAGTGCTGCACACCACGCTACATGCTTCCTTTCCTTCACCTAGGCCCGCTTCTAAGAGCTCCGACCTCAGTGTTTTGCTCACCTCCTCCCTGTTCTGTGGCTTGAAGGGAGGGCCAGTGAGAACGTTTGGCAGGGAGTTCGCAGGCTGCAAGCCAGGCTACCTAACAGAGAGTGCCTGTCTGGGGGCCCCGGCCTGTCTGCCCTGGCAGCACTTCACCCCAGAGGGCGTGGTGTACAGAGCCTTGCTGTGGTCAGGAGGCAACTGTCACTGGCCTCCCTGGGCCCCTTTGTCCCTCCTGGAAGATGGGCATCAGAGCCCTGCCCCATCCGGGTTACAGTCTGGTTCCGAGGAGGAGCTAATGGAGGTAAAAATAGACTGCAGGCCCACGGTAGATGTCTGATGTGTGGAAGGGGTGGAGCAGTAGCTGTAGGCCTGGGTGTGGGGCAGAGAGGAGCTCTAATGGGAGGCTGGCAGTGGCTGATGCCCCACCCCTGGGTTGCTCATCTGGTGCTAGCCTGGCACACTGGAGTAAGTCCTGTCTCTCACTGGGCCTCTGAGGCCTTGGCCGTGGGGTCTGACCAGTCATCCCAGGAGCAGGATGGGGAAAAGTCTAGTTATGAACCAAGAACACCTGCTGGGAGTTTAGTGGTGTATGGGATGGGACCTGTGTGTGTTCCTAATGGTGCTTCCCTGAGATGCCCTCCCCAGCACAGATGGGACCCCACTCCTGTTCTGCCTCATGGGTCTCCTCCCTGGTTTATACTGGCCTAGCCCATATTTCATTCTGTTTGGAACTCTGGCACCCCACTCCAGTACTCTTGCCTGGAAAAACCCGTGGATGGAGAAGCTTGGTGGGCTGCAGTCCATGGGATCACGAAGAGTCAGACATGACTGAGCGACTTCACTTTCACTTTTCACTTTCATGCATTGGAGAAGGAAATGGCAACCCACTCCAGTGTTCTTGCCTAGAGAATCCCAGGGACGGGGGAGCCTGGTGGGCTGCCGTCTGTGGGGTCGCACAGAGTCAGACACGACTGAAGCGATTTAGCAGCAGCAGCAGCCCATATTTCATTCTGTTTGGAACTCTAGACTCTGCCTTCTTGATTCTCTTCTCCTTGAGGGCAGAGCCCTCTTGTATTCATGGTGGGCACTGCACAGAGCCTGGTGTGTGGCTGGTGTCCATTGGATTGGTGGGATGAGTGAGGCTCGATGTCCCTGGCCTTCTAAGAAGAAAGCATGTGGATGCCGTGGGGACTTAAGTACCCATCACACCTAAAAATGCTGTTCCTCCAGGAGCAGTGTTCCTGGACCTACCTGTCTCCAGGGAGAAGGGCCCTTTCCTGAGTGTTGGAGAATTCCAGGCCCCCTATCTCAGCCTGAACACATCTAGGAAGCCCTTCTCCACCACCAGGCTTGGCCATCTATAGAGGGAAAAGCAGGCAGAAAGCTCGCTGATTCATTCAACAAACACTGAGGTTCTGTTCTAGTCAAAGCAGGGTGCCTGGCACTCGGGAGGAGAGGAGATGAGAAAGACTTGATCCTCTCTCAGAAAGAGTTCAGAGCAAGGGGGCAAGTGCCCAGATAATAGGAATATAATGAGAAAGTAGGCAGAGCCAGGAGAAGGGTTCTGATAAAAGGGGGGTGTGTGTGTGTGTGCATGCGCGCACGTGCGCGTGCATGTACACCTGTGAAGTCAGGGCTCCTTTCCAGAGGGTGTGCTCCTGTCCTGGGCTTGGCACACTCCTGCTTGGTAGACTCTTCTTGACAGCTGGTAGGAGTCCAGGGCCGTTCTCTCTTTGCTGTTATTACTTTAATTCAGGAGTACTTAGCTTCAACAGTGTCCAAACACCAGTCCTATTATACAGGTCAAATCAATCCTGTTTTCAGTGTCGTTTCTGAGATGCTTCATCCTGCCCAGGGGACAGGTATGAAGATGGCCATGGTTTTCTCCATGGAGCTTGGAGCTGGAGTTTGCAATGTGTTTCAACCCACACCTCCCTTTGGGGAGTTAATAGTCTATAAACTAAGAATAACGCATGAATACAGAGAGCAGCATCGCCTCCCCTCTGTAAGGTGTTGTGTATGGCCTCCAAATCTTGCATACGATTCTATTTAAAGGTACCTAAAGGTACCTTGGGCTGATAGAGGCCTTGCTATGTGAAAGCTGCTATTTAAAGGAACTCAATTGTCAGGAATTTTTAAATCCTTTTGTGATGCAGATTAACTCCTCAGGTGAATTCTGTGCCAGTTTTTAATGGATTATCAACTGCCTGTGTTTCTGTTCCACTTGTCCAAATCTCTGCTCCCCCCCCTACCCCCCCCCAACCATGTGTAGCGATGGCCATGCCTGTGTTTCCTACTCAGGGTTTTCCCTGAAGTGTGTGCCACAGATGAGATGATTTGCGANGTGTAGGCTGGCATTCTGGGAAGACTGATCTGACTCTGAGTGCCGTGAAGGCAGGAGAGAGAAGCAGAAGGCAGTCCGAATCCAGTGGGGACTAGGTTGCTGTGGGCCTCAATTACAGCAGCGAAGAGGGTTGGAGCAGAGGAAGGAATCCTCGTAAGAGAGGAGCTAGAACGCTTTGAAGGGACTGGGGACTCCGTGTGGCAGAGAAGAGGGAGAGAAGAGGCTAGAAGTGACTTGGGGATCTTAGATGACAAGAAGAATTCTATGTCTTTTCACTCAGGAAGAGTGTTCAAGCATTTTCTCTGTGCCAGGAACTGTTGGTGGCACCTTTTTTTTTTTTTTTTTTACATTTTTTAAAATTTTATTTTATTAAAATTTTCTGTCTCAGGTGTACATGAGTTCCCAATCTTGAACCCCACCCCCCAGTACTGCAAAAAATGATTACTGGGGAATTTGAGTAGATTCTTCACTCATTTATCTATTCATTCAACACAGGCCCCACCTATCCTGTAGATACAACGGGAAACATTGGCTAGCTGGTGGCCATTCCAGGCTAAATGGGGTATGATCTCTGCCATAGAGAGAGAATTCTGGAGCGGGGAGGAGGCCTGTTGGGGTCAGCAGATGCTGGAGGCGGGGTAGGGTACAAGGGGTAAGGTTGAGGGCCCACAGCCAGCACCTTCCATTGTGGGCTTGAGCTCCCGGGGACAGGAAGATACAGTCAGAGGTGTAGCTGGAAGGCCGCTTGGCCGGGAGTCCCATGGCCACTTCCATCCCGTCTTTTCTGACCCTGCTCCTCCTCTCTGTTCATACGTGTCTTCCATCTAGCACCTTCTCTGGCCCCTGCTATGCTTTCCAGGTGACCATGCCCATTTCAGGCATGACTCTGATTGCCCTTAGCTGTCTCTTTCCCCTCCTCCATTAAATTGCTCCCACACATGGGCTCAGGTTCTTTTTATTACCTTGCTTACTATTAATAAGGGTGAAAGTATGTAAGTCGCTCAGTCGTGTTGGACTCTTTGTAACCCCATGGATTGTAGCCCACCAAGCTCCTCCAACTGAGGAATTCTTCAGGCAAGAATACTGGAGTGGGTAGCCATTCCCTTCTCTAGGGAATCTTCCCAACCCAGGGGTTGAATTCAGGTCTGCTGCCCTGCAGACAAATTCTTTACCATCTGAGCCACCAGGGAAGCCCTTATAAGGGTGCTGTGCTAAGTTACTTCAGTCGTGTCCAACACTGTGTGATCCTAAGGACTGCAGCCTGCCAGCTCCTCTGTTGGTTATGGGTTTGAGCTCCTGGAGGCAGGAAGATATAAGGGTAGATGGTTTCAGATAAGGAAGCCTGGGGGAAAAAAAGGATGGAAGGGAAATTAAGCAAGATGGGAACAGTAGNACTTCAGTCGTGTCCAACACTGTGTGATCCTAAGGACTGCAGCCTGCCAGCTCCTCTGTTGGTTATGGGTTTGAGCTCCTGGAGGCAGGAAGATATAAGGGTAGATGGTTTCAGATAAGGAAGCCTGGGGGAAAAAAAGGATGGAAGGGAAATTAAGCAAGATGGGAACAGTAGGAGTATGGATGACTTTTTTTTTCCTTTTATATTTCTGTGTTTTCCGAATTTTCTATGATAAGTATATGGCTTTTGTCCCTTACAAAAATGTTAAAGAAGAGGGAGAAAAAAGGCAAGAAAACAGGCTGCTCAGATTCTGATCTGCTTTTACAGGTGGAAGCAGGGAAGGGCCTGGAGATGAGAAAGCTGGTTCTCTCGGGGTTCCTGGCCAGTGAAGAGATCTATATTAACCAGCTGGAAGCTCTGTTGCTGGTAAGTATGTATTTTAGGGTCTTTGTGCTCTGAGACTGTGTTTGGAGTTGGGGGAGAGAGAGAGGTGGACCAGTCCTTCCCAGGGCCGGGGTCTGTGGAACTGCTCTGCTTGGCAGCCAAGGTCATTGCCAGAAGAGGCCTATGCCTTTCGACTCCAGTTCTCCATTACTTACCCTGGGAAAGGTGGAAGAAGCAGCACCACCTGGTTAGGCATGGCAAACACGCCATCACCCCTAACTATAGTGCAGACATTACTGATGGATCACAGTGCTCTGTCCAGGTGGGATCTTAGCCTCTGACTCCAACTGATGCTGTGGGCAGTCTTTACCAATCAATCACGTTGAGGCCTCTTTGTCATCCCTGGTCCCAGTCCTTCCTCCTCCCTGGAGTAGTGAACTATTAGCACCATCGTGAAGCCTTCTGGCAGGAAATGAGGTGGAAGGCTGGCTGTGTCGTTCTCAGAAGCACCATAGCTCTGAGGCATTAGACAGACCGCCGCCCTCTGTGAGTGTGCCTTAGTTTCTTCTCCAAGCTGGAGGCGTTGTTGTGAGAATAATCGGACTGGGAGGGGAATAATACAGTGTTTTCAAAGGTAGAAGTAACCACAGATGTAAGATGTTTTTGCCTCCGAAGAAAGTGCGTATTAGATGCGTCTGGATATTATGCAGAGTAATTGTGCGTGGAAAGTTCTCTTCCCGGGGTGTTTTGCAGACTGAGACATCAGATGATATCGGAACAAGGAGGAATAAGAAATGAAGATATAAATCAGTAGAAAGTACTGTGAGATCTGCATTTATCTATTTGCTGTGATGTGAGCTGTTGTCGTTTGTTACCCCAGGAGTAATTGTTGAGGTGTGTCTCTGCTTTGTAACACAGGGGAATGAGTTGGTGGTCAGTCTTACTGGGAATCTATTGGTCTTCACAGTTATTTCTTCAAGGGAGGAACAGTTTGGCAGGTCGATCAGGACTGTGGTCTGGGGCTGGAGCTGGGGCAAGACTGGACGCTGCCATGAATAGTGGACTTACTGCCCTGCCTTTCAAACTACGCGTCTTGATTGCTAGTGGATCGGCTCAGTCAGCGAAGTGGGGTGAACGAACATTCTAAAGCGAATGAGAAAGAAAATGTCAGCATGCATCCCGCGTAGTAAGAACAAGGACTGTTTCAGGCAGCTTTCGGTTTGTGTGGATATGTGTATGTATGTGCTGGGCCACGTGCCTTCTGACGTGTGTTGTTGGTTTTAAAAACCACCGATGGGACTTCCCTGGCTGTTCAGTGGCTAAGACTCTGAACTTCCAATGCAAGGGACATGGGTTCAATCCCTGATTGGGGAATTATAATCCGACCTGTTATGAGACACTGCCCCCCACCCAATTAAAAATATTAAATTTAAAAAAAAAAAGAGCACTGGCTTGGGTAAGCCATGGATAACCTCCTTGAGCCTCAGTTTCCTCATCTGAAGATGAGAGCAATGCCGTTACCTTCTCTCTGTCCTTCATGGGGTTGAGAAGATCATTCTGAGGACCTAGTACAATGCTAGGTTCTTAGGCACTCAAATATCAGTCGAAGGAAGGGGAGGACAAGCAACCAAAATCCACCTTATAAGCTTTTTTTTGCCTCACCGTGCAGCATGCAGGACCTTCATTCCCTGACCAGCAATCGAACCCAATCCCCCAGTGAAAGTTTGGCATCTCAACCACTGGACCACCAGGGAAGTCCCAGAAATACACCTTATAAACTATAAATTGCTGTGCTAAACCAAGGGGCATGGCTGTCATTACTATGAATAAAAGGATGCATATTTGAAAGAGGCTCAGAGGAATGGCTTTGAAGCCCCACCCGACCAGCCCCACCTGACCGCCTGCCAGCTCTAGACCTTCAGCAGATAATGGACCCTTGTGCCTCATTCTGTCCACCTGCAAACTGGGTATATTCATTCATCGCCTCTTCTTGGGGTCGTTGTGAGGGGTGAGAGAGTCTGTAGGGGAAGCTCTTTGAGCCCAAGTGGGAGCGTATTCTATTGTTTTCTCCCATCCTGGGAGAGAGTGCAGCTTAGAACCTGTTTCTGTCCACACACCCGTTCCCTAAAGGAAGTGGAGGTGCACGTTCCCATCGGAAGTGGGCCTCTCTTAGACTCCAGTTGGGCCTGCCTGATTCGAGTTCCATTTGTCTGGGTAAAGATAACAACAGATTGAGGGTCCAAGACACTCCCTCCCGGCTCGCCTTTCTAACAGCGCATGCTCTCAAGACAAAAACCGTGAGGCTGGGGCTCCCACTCCCAGAGTGTGACCCAGGGTAGGTCCCTCCACTTCCCCACAGCTTGTTCATCCTGGGTTGGCGCTTTCTGGACCAGAGGCAAGGGGGAGGGAGGGACGAGCTAGGCGGCCTGGGCTGTGACTGGTGGGCCCTCCCACAACACAAGTCTCAGCTGATAAGCCTCGATTTTAAGGACTCAAGCCCTCTTCTCTCTCCTAGAGCTGGGGCCCTTCCAGGAGCTAAGCCCTTGGCTCTTGAGAGGTGATCTGACAAAGGGGCTTGGAGAAGAAAACCTGCCTTCCCCAGCTCCCTCCTCCTCCCACGCCCAGCGCTCCTCTCTCCACCCTGCCCCCGTTCCCACAGCTCCACTCCTCTGTGTGTTTGTTCTTGGTTTAACACTTCCTGCTATGCAAACGACTGGGTGTGTACACCCAGGACTGGGGACACACAGCAGGAGCCTCTGTTAGCGCTGCCTGGATTGCTGGCTGGGCATGGTTTGGTAACCTCCCAGAACCTTCCAAGTTCCTGGTGGGCTCAGGTTACAAGGAAGATGGTCTGGGAGCCTGGGCTGAGGTGGAAGAAGGGAGGCAGGCAGACCAACTGCACGTCCTGCTGTGTTTCCAGGCTGGTTAGGAAGCTGGGTGCTGTGGGCGGGCTTCCTGGGCCTTCAGCACCTCCCACCTCTGGGCCCCTCTCTCAGACTCCCCTCTGGAGTTTGCTTTGTCTCTTATTTGTAAAATAGGTTCAGGATGCCCCCCCTACCCCCAGCCTCTGGTGACAGTTAGCAAAGTTGCATGTGGCAGCCTCCAAGCCTTTTGGAATCAGAGGTGGAGGAAGTGGGCCGATTTCTCTCCCCTGTTTCGAAAGGCAGAAAGCAAGTTGCTGGGGGACAGAGTGAACAAATGACAGTGGGAAGTCACGAACAAGTTCAAGCCCGCCTGGCCTACCTCCCTGAGGAGCCCTTTGTGGGACACCCAGTTTGTTTCGGTGCATGCGTGCTGAGTCGTGTCTGACTGTTAGCGACCCCATGGAGCGTGCTGAGTCGTGTCTGACTCTTAGCGACCCCATGGACTATAGCCCACCACAACTCTTCTGTCTGTGGAATTTTCCACTGGAGTGGATTGCCATTTCCTTCTCCAGGATACCCAGAGCCCGAGTTAACTGATCAGGTGGGGAGCCAGCACCCCATCCTCTGTTGCAAGATTCTAGAAGCAGGGCTAACTGGGTGTGCTCTGTCAGGAGAGCAGGACCGGAGCCCAGTTCCGTGTGGGGCCGCCTGTGCCTTTCAGCCAGCCCTCCCTGCCTGAGGCCTATTTTCAGAACTTCACCAGATAAAAATAACTGCCTCCAAGGGTCTCAGGCTAGCCAGGGGCACGCATGCAGCACTCCCCCTCCCCCAAAGGCCCCCAACCATGTCCTGAGAAGCTGGCCTGACGCCCCTAGAGCCGGCCCTGTCCATGTGACCCGCCCTGCTGAGCGCCAGCTCTTCCCCTTTTGCAGACTGAGTGGGAGTTTAGGAGGAAGCAGAGTGGTTGTGTCTTGTCTCTTTCATAGCCCTGAGTGCTTCCCCCGCAGTTTCTGAGAAATCCTGACCATCCCTGCCTTCCCAGGGCTGTTCTCTCCTATTTCCTTTATTCCCACCCTGGGTGGGATTACACCCCAGCAGGAACAGGGATTCTGTGGTGACTTGGCCCCTCACCTGGACCTGGGTTGTAGCGGTGGTTGCTCAGTCGCTCAGTCGTGTCTGACTCTGCGACCCCATGAGGACTGCAGCACACCAAGCTTCCCTGTCCTTCACCATCTCTCGGAGTTTGTTCAAACTCCTGTCCCTTGAAGTCAGTGGTGCCATCCAACCATCTCATCCTCTGTCATCCCCTTCTCCTCCTGCCCCCAATCTTTCCCAGCATCAGAGTCTTTTTCTAATGAATCGGCTCTTTGCATCAGGTGGCCAAAGTATTGGAGGTTTAGCATCATTCCTTCCAATGAATACTCAGTGTTGATTTCCTTTAGGATTGACTGGTTTGATCTCCTTGCAGTCCAAGGGACTCTCAAGAGTCTTCTCCAACACCACAGTTCAAAAGCATCAATTCTTTGGCGTTCAGCCTTCTTTTATGATTCAGTTCTCAACATCTGTACATGACTGCTGGAAAAAGCATAGCTTTGACTATATGGACTTTTGTCAGCAAAGTAATGTCTCAGCTTTTTAATATGCTGTCTAGGTTTCTCATAGCTTTTCTTCCAAGGAGCAAGTGTCTTTTAATTTCATGGCTTCAGTCACCATCTACAGTGATTTTGGAGCCCCCCAAAATAAAGTCTGTCACTGTTTCCATTGTTTCTTCATCTATTTGCCATAAAGTGATGGGACTGGATACCATGATCTCAGTATTTTGAATGTTGAGTTTTTTTCTCTCTCCTCTTTCACCTTCATCAAAAGACTCTTTAGTTCCTCTTCGCTTTCTGCCATAAGGGTGGTGTTATCGGCATGGGTAGATAGAGGTCAAAAAAGGATAAAGTCTGGGACTTCTCTGGTGGTCCAGTGGTTAAGACTTCACCTTCCAATGCAGGTGGTGGGGCTTCTGTCCCTCATCTGGGAGCTAAGATTCCCATGTGCATGGGGGCCACAAAACCAAAAACATAAAACAGAAGCAATATTTTAACAAATTTAATAAAAACTTTAAAAATGGCCCACATCAAAAAAGTCTTCAGGATAAACTCTGATCAGTCCCAAGAGCTAGCTCAGTATCCTTCACAGAGCACTTGGGCCATGAGCTGGATGGGGCGCCTGTCTGTGGTGGGGAGAATGCTCTTCCTTTCTCTTGGCCCAGATTCCCTCTATATCCTTCCTGCCTGCAGGCTTCCCCAGGCCCCGCTTCTCCACCTGCTCAGAGCTTGCCTCCGAGGCCCTATTCCCATCACCTCCTCTGTGAAGCCCTCTCCAAGCTGGGCCAGGACAACCTTGGCACCTGTTGGTTGGTATTTGCAGTCCAAGTTGAGTAATAACCATATCTTGCTTTGTGCACAAGAATGTTTCATTTATGTTGGTCCACCTTACCCGAATAGATTATCACGTTCTGCAGAACAAGGACTGTGAGTCATACGAATAATCTCCAAAGGGAAAATTGGACCCTGTCAATCCCCCCAGGGAAAGCCAGGTCATTTCACAGGCTTTTTACCCCCATTCCTTCCCCCATGTGATCCATGCCTTGCTCACCCCTCCGGCCCTGCTTTAGGGCTCTGCTTGCCAACCCCCTCGCTCGCTGCAGGCAGGGTCACCAGCCTGCTTCCAGCTCCTCTCTCCTCCCAAGCTATTCCTGCCTCAGTCTGAGGCTTTGAGGAAATCTGCCTAGAATATTGTCCTCTTTGCCCCTGTGCTTCCGTTTCAAGTCAGCATCCCCTGCTTGTCCTTCCGCACGATGTCCCCTTATTATTTTCACTGCATTTATATACGATCTCCTGTTTGATTGTGTCCTTGTGTTTTGTCTGTCTCTGCTTCTCCATGGGAGGCTTCATGGGGGCAGTGACTAGTGAAACACTGAATACCCTTCCACACACCCCTGGTCTGGCCTCACGTAGGCACTTGGTCCATTATTTGTGGAGTGAATAGTAATCATAGTAGCAGCTAGCATTTATTGATTGCCTCCTATGCGCCAGGCATATGCTCAATATTTTATATAAATTATGGCTTATGGCTTTGATAATATTATCCCAGTTCCACAAATAAGGCTGCTGAGGCCCAGAGATGCTAAGTGACTTGCCCAGAGCTATCAAGTGGCAAAGCTGGGACTCTGGCCCACACTGCCTGGCCTGCACCAGGTCAGACCCCATCCAGCATTCCCAGCAAAGAGCTGGACGCGAAGGCCTTGTTGGTTCCAGCACTAGGAGGGTCAGAAGGAGGACTTCTGCTCTTTCCTGCCTTCATCCTTCTGTCTGGACTTTTTAGAGCTGGGGGAGGACAGGGAACCAGAAGTCAGAGCGTTGTCTGGGTTTTTAAGTAGATGGGACTTCCTCCTGTGGACAGAGAGACGGGAAGATACAAGGGAGCCTGGCTTGGGCATCTGGCTGCTGCGGCTGGCTCGAGCTGGGGTTTGGGGGCAGGTGTCTTCTCTCAGGGTGAGCTAGCAATAACTTGGGCCTCCCTCCAGTGGAGGTGCTCCCTGAATCCAGCCTCTGCTCGATTGCTTCTCTTATCAGAAAGCTCACTATCTAATCCTGTGAGATCATGGAGAGTGACTTTATGAGCCCATACCTGCTCCTGCAACTTCTCCTTTCTGCTCCTGGGTCTCCAGAATGACCCAGATTAAGTCAAAAGCCTCTCTCCACCCAGCCCTTTATCTACACAGTAGAGGAAGAACACCCACCATGTCTGGCTCAGGCTTCTGTCTCCCAGGTAAACCTTCCGCCCCGCCCCGCCTCCCCCATCCCGTGCCTTCTCTGTGGGAAAGGTTTCCAGACCCTGTCCCCCAAGGTGAACAGTCTGCAAATCTCTGGGGACTTTAGGGCTGAACGAAGATCAACCATAGAGGAGCTCCTTACCCTTCAGTATTACTTTTTGTTTGTTTCAACTGTGCATTTTAATACCTATTTTTCCCTGATTAGAAAATAAATATTTACTCATTGGAGGTAATTTAGAAAATACAGGGACTTCCCTGGTAGTCCAGAGGTTAAGACTCCATGCTTCCAAAACAAAGACTCCATGCTTCCGGTGCAAGGGGCATGGGTTCAATCCTTGTCGGGGAACTAAGATCCCACATGCTTCATGGCAGAGCTAAAAAAAAAAAAAAACCGAAATCACATTGAAGAAAACATATCCAAGCCTCCTTTTCCCTTATGCTGGGCTTTAAAATGATTTCAGCTCTCGGCAAGTGTTGGGAATGGTCTTGGGTTTCTGTTTGTCACCTCACCCTCTCCACCAGCAGGCCTGGGAGCATCTTGGTGTAGACAGTCAGAGATGACAGATGGTCTTGCATGTCAGCCTTGGCACTGAGAAACGGGTCTGAGGCTACAGCCAGGCTCCGTGAGAAGGATGGTTGTGATCGCTTAGTAATGTCTGCCACGGGTCTGGGAGGTGGGACAGTGGTATGGCTACCACCTCCTTACCCTCTGTATACTGAGTGATGGGAACTTAAGATGTCAGTGCAGCTGAGATCGGTTTGGTCCCTTAGAAACTCTGTCCCCAAGTCTTAGAATCATGTTCTGTTTCTTGAAAGGAAACAGCTAAGGGATTGAGTTCTCAGTCAACCCTCCTTCCCACTGAAGCACAGCAAGGGGGTTTATGACTCCGAGCATGAGGCCATTGTGGAAGAAAGCTTTGGATCCTGTTAGACCCTCAAGCAAACCCACAATAGGCTGGGAACCTGGGCCCCCTCGAGGGACAAGGGGTGGGAGAAGTGTGTCCAGGCACTGGCCCTTGGGCCTGGCAGAGCTGCTGGGCCAGGCTCTGGCCGTCAGATGCCCTCTTCTTGCAGCTGCACCTGGCTTGCTGGGGCCTGTGACATCTGCTGCTGAATCCAAACCAAACTTTGAGTGCCCAGCCCTCAGTGGCCTTGTCTGGGGAGAACTTGGCCAGCAGGAAGGCCTAACCTGGGCCCTGAGCCTGCTGACCCTCCAGTTTACTTGCCTCTCACCTCTGCTCGCTCTTGCTTCTCTCTTCTAGCCCATGAAGCCTCTGAAGGCCACTGCCACCACCTCCCAGCCGGTACTCACCATCCAGCAGATCGAGACCATCTTCTATAAGATCCAGGACATTTACGAGATCCACAAGGAGTTCTATGACAACCTCTGCCCCAAGGTGCAACAATGGGACAGCCAGGTCACTATGGGCCACCTCTTCCAGAAGCTGGTGAGTCTCCCATTGATGGAAGGCATACCTGGGGTCTCCNCAGATCGAGACCATCTTCTATAAGATCCAGGACATTTACGAGATCCACAAGGAGTTCTATGACAACCTCTGCCCCAAGGTGCAACAATGGGACAGCCAGGTCACTATGGGCCACCTCTTCCAGAAGCTGGTGAGTCTCCCATTGATGGAAGGCATACCTGGGGTCTCCGTGGAGCCGCTGGTGTTGAGAGAGAACTGATCGGCCCCAGACCTCCTTGGTCTTCTTGAAGGCCTGGGTCATTCTGAGTCCTGGAGAAAAGCCTGGGCTTTTGCCTTGTGGGGAACCTGCCTCGTACCTGGGCGCTCGGCTTCCCCAGGGAAGCCCTAGAGTACTTCTAGGGCTGCCGGAGACAGGCCATATGCATGGGTGCCCCTGGCAGGGGGCTTCAGGGCTGGACCAAAGGCTCCCCTGTGGGCCTCAGCTGATGGAGGGGCAAGTGCTGGGTGGAGGGGCAGGCATCACTCCCCTGAAACCTCAGACGTTCTCGTCACTTCCATGGTGCCTCTGAAGTGAAGAGTTGGTGGGGAGGGAGACAGTGTCAGCTAGCGATCCTCTGCTGAGGACCCTGGACAGAAAGCACTGAGAGCCCAGCCCCCCACCATGGCAGGGCAGGGAGAGGTCAAGGTCATCTCGCTCCCGGGGCTTCGTGACACTCTCTGCTCCAGCTCAGTGTCTGGCTCTGGCCATGTCCCCCGAGGACCCCCAGTCAGACCCATGGGCCCCCCATCTGGCTCTGCCCCCCGTAACTTTCGCCAGCCCAGCAGGCAGGAAGGAGCACAGGAGTCGTGGTCCTGTCCTCTGGGTGTAACTGGTGGGGGACAGGGAGCAGGGGTAGGACCTCTCTGCAGGGGTGGGACCCGTTGAGTGGACAAGGCCTCTGCTTTTCTTACGCAGAGAAGACTCTTGCTTGGATGCTCCAGGGCCACAAGCTCAGCATGCTCAAAACTGAGCTCATTGGCTCTGAGGTTCTTTGCTGTCTTCCCTGCCTCTGTCTCAGTGGGTGTGGCCGCATCCCATGGATGGATATCCGTGACTCTTTAAGACTCATCCTTGGCACCCCCGCTCCCTGCATCCCTTGGAGTCCACTTCTTTAAAGCTCACAGCCACCTGCTTCTCTCCACCCACTGGTACCCTCATCTGGACCACTGCTGTGGCCTCAGGAGTGCATTCTGCCCCAGGCCTGCCTCTGCCTAGCAACAGGAGAATGTTTTCTAAACTCCTGCCTGAACCTCACTTCCTCCCTGCTCACATCCCTTCAGGGGGCTCCCCCTTACCCATTGTATAAAGACCAGCCTCCGTGGTCTGGTTTATGAGACCCTTTGGGTGCTGGCCTCTGGCTGTTGCCTCCCCCACCCTGACCCTGCAACCTCTGGTCTCTCGGTTCACAGCGCAGATACACTTGACCTCTCCGTACTTGCGGCTCTAGCCTCAGATGTCCTGTCTTGTCTGGCATTTCGGTCAGTTTCCAATTTAGAAGTGACCTCTGTGGAGGACCCTTCTGCAGCCCCTTGAATGCAGCTGCTCTGCTTATACTCTCCATGAACACTAAACTGCCTGACTCCCCAGAATATGCTCCAGGAGGACAGACTGTGTTTTCTTCAGTTTGGACTCTGAGAACCCGTCTAGAACTCAATACGTGAATGAGTGAGTGAGTGAATGAATGAATGAGTGAACAAATGAGCNCCTTGAATGCAGCTGCTCTGCTTATACTCTCCATGAACACTAAACTGCCTGACTCCCCAGAATATGCTCCAGGAGGACAGACTGTGTTTTCTTCAGTTTGGACTCTGAGAACCCGTCTAGAACTCAATACGTGAATGAGTGAGTTGAGTGAATGAATGAATGAGTGAACAAATGAGCCAATGAATGAATGGGTGAATTGAGTACACCTTGTTCTGGGCCCCTGGGGCCAAGTAGAAGTTGGAGGGCATTGAGGAGACATCACAGGCCCTGAGGTCCATGTCCTGAGGAACACACAGAGATAAACACAATTTCTAGATCCAGGTCACAGCTGAGCTGGAATTCAGGCTCTGCCACAGGTTAAATGTAAACGTATGACATTGGGCAACTTACCCAGTTTCTCCTGACTCAGCTTCCTCTTCTGTAAAAATGAGAATAATAATAGTGTTTACCTTGTTGGATNTGTCACTTGGACCCTGCAGTCACCAGGGTTCCCCCACTGGCTTGGCCATGAATTTGCTACCCCAGCCCCCAACCCCCACTTCTATTCCCCTGCCTCATGAACTGACGTCTGAAGCCCCTGAGGCTACAGGCTTGGGAGAAGGCCGGGGCAGGCCAGGCATCTGGAGGCAGTTTCTTTCCAGCTGGTCCCTGGGTATTTGATTATCCATTACCAAGAGAGGGGAATTAGCATCTCTGTTATTTGTTTTATGAGATCACCCCCATGCCAAGCTGCTGTTTCCAAAGCAACCTCCACTTCCCAGGGAATGGCCCAGGCAGGCCAGGCGTCGGGCCCGGCAGACTCGGGTGCTCCGTGGAGATGGCAGTGCCTGGATGGCCGGTGACCACTGCACACAGGCCTTCTGCCCAGGGGGCTCCTGCTTGCAGCCTGTTTCCGGCTACACCCTTGGCAGTGGGTTAGGAAGGTAGCATTCCACCCTGAGCCCCCAGCCTTTATCCCTCTCATGGAAAGGTGACAAGGAAGATGTGTACCTGGAAGGATATCAGTAATCCTGGTTTAGGAAGCAACTGTCTACACAGCCCCTGTAGCCTAGGACACCAGGGGCCAGGACACTCCCTGGAAGAGGAGATGGACTCCATCCCTTCCTACCCCTGCCCATTTCTGAAAAGTCTGGCCCATCTGGGGCTGAGATCTGCACATCTCTGGTCCTGGCTTCTTAAGCATCTTGGGTCTCACTTTTTCCTCTGGCTTTCCTGGGCCCCACCTGCCAACTTCCTTGAGCTGTCTCTGCCCTGGAGGGCTCCAGGTCCCCTAGCCCACCTCTTTGGGTCCTTGAGGAGTGCAGCCATTCTGCAGAAAGCAGAGTCTGTCTGGGCAGGGCTCAGGGACAGCACACTTCCTCCCCTACCTGCCCCCCTCCCCACACCTTGGTGGGTAGAAGGCCCCAGCAGCTGAATTTCCTTGCTATTTCATCGAAAAACAACTTAACCAGAAAATCTAGAGAATAATGTAGCAAACAGCAATACACTCACCTCCCAGAATTAATAGACATTCAACTCTGAAGATTTCATAGTAGTAGTGTTAGTCACTCAGTCGTGTCCGACTCTTTGCGACCATGGACTGTAGCTCACCACGTTCCTCTGTCCATGGAGTTCTCCAGGCAAGAATACTGGAGTGGGTTGCCATTCCCTCCTCTAGGGGATCTTCCTGACCCAGGGATTGAACATGGGTCTCCTGCACTGCAGGCAGATTCTGGACGGTTTGGGCTACAGCAACTCTCTGAAGATACAGGGAAAGACTTTTTAATCAAGAAGCTAAAGCATTACAAATGAGGATAAAGTTAGTCTCTCTCTGCCACCCTTTCCTCTTGCCCTTCCTCTCAATCTNGAACATAGGTCTCCTGCACTGCAGGCAGATTCTGGACGGTTTGGGCTACAGCAACTCTCTGAAGATACAGGGAAAGACTTTTTAATCAAGAAGCTAAAGCATTACAAATGAGGATAAAGTTAGTCTCTCTCTGCCACCCTTTCCTCTTGCCCTTCCTCTCAATCTAGAAGCATCTACTGGCATGAATGTGGTGTGTAGTCTTTTAGGCTGCAGTTTGTGGTTTTTGCTACATATCTGTATCTTCTTAAAGCATTGCATTTACTTTTAAAGTGTAGAAAAGTGTGTATATACGTATCGTATTTTGCCATTCGATCAGCATTCATTTTGAAACTTGTCTCGTTGCTACACAGAGATCTAGTTCATTCATTTTAACTGCACAGTGTGTATGAGTTCCTTTCTTTGTGAGCATTGGTTTGCAGTCTTTTCACAAAAGAAAAAATGAAGTGGGTAAAATACCCATGTTTACATTTCCTTGTGCACACACACATGCAAGTTCTCTAGAGTAGTGCTTTCTAGTAAAAATAATAGTGTGAGCCACATATATAATGTAAATTTTCATAGCCGCAGCCACACTCAGTAGAAATAAACAGGTGAAATTAATGTGAAGAATGTATTCTATTTAGCTTAATAGAGTCAAAATATTATCATTTCAACATGCAGTGAAAATTAAGGAATTAGATAATTTACAGTCTCTTTTGCACACGAAGCCTGTGAAACCCAGTATGTGTTTTTACACTCACAGCCCACCTCCACTTGGACTAGCCACCTTTCAGGTGCTCGGTATCCATGCGTAGGGCTTCCCTGGTGGCTCAGATGGTAAAGAATCTTCCTGCAATGCAGGAGACCCGGGTTCAATCCTTGGGTCAGGAAAATCCTCTGGAGAAGGGAATGGCTACCCACTCCAGTATTCTTGCCTGGGAAATTCCATGGACAGAGGAGAGCCTGGCGGGCTACAAGTCCACAGGGTTGCAGAGTCAGACACGACTAAATGACTAACACGTGTAGCAAGTGGCTCCCGTACTGGACAGCATAGCCCTGGGGTCTGTACGCAGAAGAGGATATGCCCAGTAGTAGGCTGAACTGTACATATTTTCAACTGTATTAGTTATTGACAAATTACTTTCCAAATTATTATACCAATTTGCACCACCCAAAGGCAGTCTTTAAAAGTTCCTGTTTTCCTACATTCTTTCTGACTCTTAATAGCATTAGACTTTTAATTTTTGACCAGATTGATGGGTATGAAATTGTATCTCATTGTGGTTCAGTCTGAATTTCCACCCTTTGCCTCCTGTAAGAGGAAACACACATGCTCAGCACAGAGAGGGCTTTCCATAAGTACATCTGCAGAACTGAATTAATGAAACTCGGTTTCCCCTTTTGCAGTGAGGGCTGATGGCATCTGTTCTGCCTCGCCGAGAAGGCGAGGCTCTGTGTGGTCCTAAGCCGGGGAAAGCTTGTGTTAGGTGCAGACTGACATGCAGATGTGTAGAGAAGGACCTCGGGCTCCTCGAAGGCTGAGGAGGTGGGGACAGGGACCTGGAGGCCAAGGGAAGTGGGGACTGTGCCTTTAAATGCAGTTCCCCATTCTCAGCACCGGGAGTGGAGCCCTGAGCAGGCCACACGTGCCCACCCCCCTCCCTGTTTCTCCCTGCTTCAGCTAATTCCAGGATGTGAAAGACGTGTGAGGCATTAAGGGGCTTCAAACTGTGCAAGACTTTGATGATGCTAAATAAAGCCAAATGCTGCTATGAGCTGAGTTTTAGCAAGCCAACAAAGGCCCTGCCCCGCTCCCCCCAACCCCCCAAACCCCCTTGTTA
>SJYA01002500.1:2243730-2265682 GCA_006410615.1 Neotragus moschatus
AACCCTATTGGCTGAGCCAGTTTCCATGGAAACTGGAGTTCAAAGGGATACCGTAGTATGTTCATTCCTGCCTTTTCTCTCTGCTCCCAGCTAGCCATTTGGACTGAGTTAGAGGTTCTGAGTGCTAAGGGAGCTCCAGGTGCTCTGGTTAGGCTTTCATCCATTCATTAATCCTTTCTCCCCATCCCACTCCTGCCCTCCTCTCTCTTCTCCCTGCAGGCCAGCCAGCTTGGTGTGTACAAAGCATTTGTGGATAACTATAAAGTCGCTCTGGAGACAGCTGAGAAGTGCAGCCAGTCTAACAACCAGTTCCAGAAGATCTCCGAGGTGGGCAGCTCCCTGCACTGCCACCCCTACAACTCAGGGTTTTGAGGGGCTGGTCAGAGCCTTCCAGACTTAGAGCCACTCCTCTTCTGCTTTGCCGTGAGAAAAATAGTCCTCCTGATGGGTAACAGCCTGACATTTGCTTGTTTGTTCTTGACATTTTCCTTCTTAATATAAGAATATCGATTTCTATATGATTTTGTTATTTTGTTTTAGGTTATTCTGTGTTAGAACAGGGGAAGCAAAAAGAAAAAAGGCAGAATTCTCCCACACTGGGGTAACCTTAAGCAAATCCGTTCCCTTCTCTTGGGTTTACTTCCTCTGCTGTAGAATGAGCTGTCTGGATTGGTCCAGCTTACCCCAAGTCTGCTTGACAAGAACCACCTGCAGACTGTTTGAAATGCAGATCTTCAGGTACCTTCCCTGGAGCTTCAATGCAGAAGGTTTGGGGTGGGGCCCAGGAGTCTGTATTTTTCTTTTAAACAAGCTTGCCCAGGTGATTTTTATAATCAGGCTTGAAGGAGTCTAGAATAGGTGATGCTTTAAGATCCTTGAAATCTCACAGAGAGAGGACAAGGGCCCCTTATCTGGAGAAGAAGCTCTAGACCCTCTGGCTGGGAATATGCCTGTCTGTCTCTGGGGAGAGTCCAGCCCCGCCTCCATCCTCCTCTACAAGGCAAAGATGTGGCATCATCTGCCATCAACACTTGTGTCCAGCAAGTGTCCTAGAATTCTTCAGGAGCACAGCCCACCTCACCCCTTGAGCTAAAAAGATCTCAGGGATACCCCCCAGCCTTAAGGCACTGGCTTTACAATCAGAGTTCCCAGCTCCAAGCTCAGGGTAAGAGAATGTCTGGTTCCAAGGAGAGAGAGCTCTTTCTGCAGTTTTCAAAGTCTTGCTTTATAGGCCTCTCTCGGTCCTTTGCTTTCTCAGCTCCGATGCTGGAAAAGTTGGTGAGATGCAGGGTAGTTTTCGGGAAGCTACTAGGGTGATAAGGGTTATACCCAAGTTTGGAATCAGCCGAGAGGGAACACACGTGTTGGGCAGATGGAGACGAAAGTGTGAGCTTGATTACCCATCAAAGCTGGATTGGAACAATGTGGATGTGGATCTGTAGCCACACTGGGTTTACTAACACTTCCCTTCCACGTTCAAACACATCTCACGGGGGCAGACAGAGGAGAGCTGAGCTCCTT
The DNA here is from genome assembly GCA_006410615.1 of Neotragus moschatus. NCBI lineage: Eukaryota > Metazoa > Chordata > Mammalia > Artiodactyla > Bovidae > Neotragus > Neotragus moschatus. The sequence continues at coordinate 2,245,252 of SJYA01002500.1, forward strand.
TTCATCCCCCAAACCCAGGGGTCAGGTGAGTCACCCTCTGCCTGGAAGGATGGCGTGGAGTGAGGGGTAAGAAGGTCCCAGTACGTGGAGCAGTGAGGCTGGAGAAAAGGTGGCCCCTATCTGTGTTCGAGTGGCCCTACCAAGGCTGCTGGGGTGCCCGGCTCATGTACTGTCCAGAGAGTGGGAGAGGGTCTCCTCTTAGCCTGGGCTGGCTGCATTTTCTCTGTTCCCCACCCCAACAGCAGCAGAAACCCCTGTGCTCATCGCCAAGCCCACCTCAAAGCCAGCCAGCCCCACAAGGGCAGAGCGAGGCCCATGGCCGGCTGCCAGTGGCTTCTCACCCTGACTCATGCGCCGTCGCAGTCCCTCCCTGCTGGTGCTGCCACTTCATTACTGCAATTAGGCCCTTCTCCTCTGCCGCTGAGTGATTTTGTACCTCTAGGCTGCACTGGAAGCGGGCATAGAGAAAAATTCCCTAAAGCTGGGAATCTAGACACCAGCCAGAGACACAGCCTTGAGAAGCTGAGCAACCTCACTTTTCCCCACCCCCATGCCCCAGGCTCACCCCTGGGGGGTTTTCTCTGTCTAGAAACAGCTTGAGGCAGGAGTAGCAAGTGTAGAACGCCCGCTGCCTGGGCATTTCCTCCCAGGCAGAGCAGACAGCGACATCTGGTACCTGACCTTGGCCTCACCTCACCCCCGCCTTCCTGCTGACAGTCCCCTGGGAGCCCCCACTCCATGTACTCAGTCTTCCAAGGGGGGATGGCGTTACAACACCAGTTACAGGCCACACTGGTCCACTGGCAAAGGGCCAGAGCTGGAACCTCTGTCCTGAAGGCAGATGAAAGAGGTTAGGATCAGATAAGCCATCCCTGGGGCCTGTTGCCAGCACCCCCTGTCACTTTGTGTGGCATCCAGGAGGGGTGTTGTTGTTTCCTTCCTAGCAGTTTGTGGGCTCAGATGTCCATCCCTGGCACAGTAGGTAGGGAGGGAGTGCAGCTGGGGCTGGTGGGTGGGTGAGTCCCTCTCGATATGGGTGAAGTAGATGTTGGACTGCCCTGCACCTCTTGGCCCCAGGCGCACCACTTCCCTGCTGCCCCCATAAAGGTGTGTGGGACCCCTGTCTCCTCTCCAGGGCTGCTTATGCCCAAAGACCAGCTGGTATGCTGGTGCTTGTCCACTAAAACCCTGTGTGCCCTGAGCTGCTGTACAACCGCGGCTGCTGCTGGGGGTGGGGAAAGGGTGGTCCCATTCTTGCTCATCCTCTGAAGGGCCTCCCTAAAGCAGAGGAGGGGCTTTAGGGGACAGGCCTGAGGAGCGCCAGCCACAATCACAGTCCTCTCTGGTCCCCAGAGTCCCTCCTCCTCGTCTGCATCAGCCACTGGCCCCCAGGAGGCTCCAGGAGTTGATGGGCGTGGCCCAGGGGCTCTGGAGTCAGAGAGGCAGAACAGAGCCCGCCCGTGTCTGTTAGTCTTGGTCTCTTTGCTGTTGTTTGCACCCCTGGGTCTCAGAGCCCTGCTTCCTGCCGTGTTCACCATGGGGAATGGGGAGGCCCGGGGTGGGGTTGGGCCCAGTAGAGTGATTCCTCTCCTCTGTTTGGCAGGAACTCAAGGTGAAAGGTCCCAAGGACTCCAGGGACAGCCACACGTCAGTCACTATGGAAGGTACTATGGGGAAGGGGTTGGATTAACAGTCACCTTCCTTTGTCTGGCTTTGTGCCCTGCTTGTAGGTGTGTGCACACGTACTTGCATGCGCGCGCGCATGTGTGAGTGTGTGTGAGCGCGTGCACGCGAGGAGGAATCCAGCCTCTGTCCCCAGGCAGCTGGCCAGCTACAAACGTGCTCCTCCTTAGGATGCCAGCAGCCGCCTTGCTCCCCTCCTCCTCCCCGCTCCACGCGCGCCGCCCTCCCTCCCCTCCCCCTGGCTAGAGGCGCACTCAGAAGCGGCTGCTTGGTTCTGGAGGCTGTGCAGCCGCAGCCGCGAAGGTGGCTGAGTGGCCGGGCCGCTGAGGGGAGCCGGGGAGCCCGGAGCGATGGCCGCACGCTCCCGCCACGGGGACGCAGGCTGCCATGGAAATCCTTCTCATCATTCGCTTCTGCTGTAACTGCACCTATGGTAACCTAGGCCCCCTCTCGCGGGAGGTGGGGGTGTCCTCCCACCTCTGGGGGGCGGATGGAGGGGGCGGAAACGTGGCTGGCAAGGTTTGGGGACTGCAGCAGGGCAGGGAAGGGGAACAAGTGGCTGGACTTGTATTAACCCCGGGTGGCCAGCTTCCAGCTTGGAGTCGAAGTCTGCTCCAGGCAGGGGACTTGGAAGTGGGAGGACCAGGCTGAAGGGGCCAGGCTCCTCCGAGGATCTGAGGGGAATTTGCGGCTCAGCTCCAGAGGCTGGGAGCAACTTCCTGGAGATGCTGTCAAGGAGAAAGAGTGGCAAGGCTGCACCCGCAGAGGCGGCCAGCCTGGGGCTGGAGAGGGGTCGGCAAGGGCTGATCGGAGAGGGCCAGATAGTCCAGATGGCAGCGCCTTGGGCCCGGAGGGTGCCAGCTCCGGCTGGAGGGAGAAGTTGGGAGTCTCTTTGTTTCGGGCGAGAGGAGAGGGTGGTGAGCGGCCAGGGTATTGTGTGCTCAGAGCACACACACTGCCTTGGCCATCTCCTCTGTGAACAGGCGATGGGAGAATGTGGATATGGTTGGGAGCGGGAAGGAACTGGGTAGCCCCCAGTGGGTTCGTTCCTAACCACTGGAGACCCTCGAGCTGCGATCTTGTCATTAGTGCAGAAGGTCTGCGGTGAGTGCTGGAGGGAGAGGGGGGCGTGGCAGGTTGCTGCTTTGTGAAGGTCACACCCCCACCGTACAATGAGTGAGGGGCCAAGGGGCAGACGGAGCATCCTCTGCAGCTCCCTTGGGGACAGGGGTCTCGAGACAGGTGGGTGCTGCCACCCAGGTTCTCGTCTCAGAGGAGGCTGGCACTAGCCTAGGCGAAGAAGTAGGTGTCCGGAGGCCGGCAGGCCCCACCTTCCAGGGCAAGAGGTACCTTCAGGATGACCCAGGCTGCTTTGGCAGGGGCATAAGGGTCAAGTGATCCCCCGGCCTGCTGCTCCGGGCCCCTAAGGCGGGCGGCTGCTTTCAGGACCGTCTTCCCTCCCACCAGGCAGGCGTTTTGTCTCAGCTTCTCTCAGTCACTTTGCTTTCATGTCTCCGTGGTAACCTGGAGCTCCTTGTTGAAGGCTGAACAGAGGGGGGCGGCAGCTTGCCGGAGGAACGATGCTGAGGTTTTCCGGGCTCTTCCCTGCGACCCCTGTGCACGGTCAGCTGTCCCCTCCCCTTCTTAGATGTCCTGTGTAGAAGACTGGTCATGATGGAGAGAGACCCTGAGCTCGCCCCTCTCTGGCTGTCCCAGCTGGACAGTTCGGGGAGCACGAGTCAGCGGGCAGAGGCTGCCCTGGGCCCCACCCCTCGGCTCAGATCCTGACAGTCTGGACTTGAAGCTGGCCTGGTTGAAGATCGAAGGGGAAATGCCCTTCTCCATCTGGCCTGGGAGTTGGTCAAGTCTCCACTCTGCCTCTCTGAAGAGGAAACGGTCAGCCCTTTGCTTCCTCTTTCTTCCCCAAAAAGGAAGCTTAGTTTTAGTGAAACAGGCCCGGGACCTGAAGTTCAGGGTTTCTTCCGCCCCTGAGATGAAGTCAGCTTCAAACTGTGAGTGGTCAGGTGCGAAGGGGCTCTTACTGACCACACTGTTTGAACCTTCTCAGCCCTTCCAAAAGGTGCTGGTCTGAGGTCCCAGGGAGGCTGAGTGACTTAGGGCTCACTCTGGGCTTGCCTTGTAGTAGCTCAGTCAGTAGAGAATCCGCCTGCAATGCAGGAGACCTGGGTTTGATTCCTGGGTCAGGAAGATCCCCTGGAGAAGGAAATGGCAACCCACTCTTCAGTATTTGTGCCTGAGAAATCCCATAGACAGAGGAACCTGGCAGACTACAATCCATGGGGTCGTAAGAGTCAGACAGGACCTAGCAACTGAACCATCACCCCTGCAGTTGTCTGCCTTAGTGGTTACAAACCAAATGTCCACTCTCCAGGGCTGCATGCCAAACATGGTTAGGGGGGTGGGAGGCAAAGGAAGTCTGACTCAGGCCCCTAAGGAGGGGGCTCACCTTGGCAACAAGAGAGGCCAGCTCATCCATTCCTTGATGAATCTTTCTCAGAACCCTCTCAAGGACTACTGGGCTTCTGCTGGTGCTGCTGTCCCCCATGGAGAGGGACGGCTCAAAATTAGGGAGCATTGGTAGACCTACATTCAAAACCCAACTGCCCCTTACAGCTTTGTGATTGTGAGCAAGTTACATAAAACTTCTCTGTACTTTGGAGAATTTTCTGCATATGTAAAATAGGACTAGTGATCATTGCTTTCCTTTTTTTTTTTAAAAAAAAAATGTATATTTATTCCTTATTTGTGCCTTAGTTGTGGCACATAGGATCTTTCGTTGCAGTACGTGGGGTCTAGTTCCCTGACCAAGGGTTGAACGCGGGGCCCCATATATTGGGAGCATGGGGTCTTAGCCACTGGACCACCAGGACAGTTCCTTCCTTTTTTAATTAAAAGGAAATAGCACATGTAAAACAGTGCCATTGGACATGGAGTAAAGTGCTCAGCAAGCTAGAGAGACCCACCTTGCACAGGTCATGGCTTGTCTTTTAGGCACTGTGAATGCTGGCTGTGAAAGCCTTGATTGGGGAAGGCTTTTAGGAGGAGGGGGAGAGACAGGCATTGCAACTTGGTGAATGGTGTGTCCCCCAGAAATGAGAGCCACACGTTGAGGAGCAGAGAGAGGGGGAGAAGCAGAGGCAGGGAGCAGGTGTGTTTGGGCAGGAGAAGGTGGGCTGTGCACTCTGCATTCTCAGGGGAAGCAGGTATGGGGCACGGGGAGCACGCCCATCACAGCCGCCCTGGCTCCCTCCATATCTGACCGCGGCCCTGGGGCCCTGTCCTTGCTCTTGGCCTCTCCCCACCTTCCTCCCAGCTGCCCCTCCCAAGCCTGGGGCTGATACATTAGGACTCATTCCATGGCCACAATCAAGTGGACTCTTGAGGTGACTCGAGGCATATTAATAACCCCTCTGAAACCCAAGCTGCCATTTGTGCAGACCTCTGAGCTTAGTCAGAAACCTCTTCCTCCTGGGACCCAGCAGAGGGATGGAGAGGGCTGACACTGCAGTATCAGCTTTCTCTGGGTGGGAACTCGAGGGCCCACTCTGGCTGGTGTCTGCTGAACTTGCATTTTCTCCGGGTCTCTGGGGTTCTCAGAGTGATTTCCCCTTGCCCTGCAGATGGGCTGAGCCACAGGTGGATACCCTAGACCAGGGGTCCCCAACTCCGAGATCTCATGCCTGATGATCTGAGGTGGAGCTGATGTCATAATAAGAATAAATCAGAGTGCACTTGAATCACCTTGAAACCATCCCCCTCTTCCTGATCCATGGAAAAACTGTCTTCCAGCAAACCGGTCCCTGGTGCCAAAAAGGTTGGGAACCACTGCCCTAGACAGCCTCAGAACTTGCCCCTCCTGGGCCGGTGACTGATCTGTAACCTCATTGTCCCAGGATAGGCCAACCTCATCTTGTCCATTCTAGCTCCCATAGCCCTTGGACGGGGAGGGGTTCTAGAAGTTGCTAGATTAAGAAAGGGCTGCAAATAAATCATGGGAGGTGTGTTTGCATGAAGCAGTGGTTTTCAACCCTTATGACATCTCGGAATCCACAAAGGAGCTTTGTAAAAATGCTGATGCCTAGGTTCTGCCCAGCAGAGCCTGATGTTTAGCTGATGGGAGAGGGAGAAAGAGGCATCTGAATCTTTCGAGAGTTCCCCACTGATTCTAACGGGCAGCCAAGCAAAGCCAGCAGATGAGGCTCAGGGCACACCGCTGAGACTGCATCTTCTCCGTAGCCAGCAGATTGTTTCCCAAAGTGACCATTTAGCAATGCGCAGGGTATTAATATCCAGGGCCTTGGGGAACTCTTTGGTTTGGGGGCTGGCTGGGACATGAGTGTCAGCCCTGGTACCTGTCACAGCCCAATCCCATGGGACACCCACTCTGGTCCTGCTACCCAGACCAGCATCCTGCCTCGTACTGCTCCTACAGCAGGACAGAGGTCATGACCCCGTGGGCAAAAGTGCAGGACAGGAGCTGAACCACCCAGGCTGGGAGAGGCAGGGCACAGCTGCCGCAGGAGCTTTGTTCGGAAGTATTGGTCGGCCAGCTGCCACCTTCACCTGTTCCTTTGAATCCTGGCAATCCTCATTTGGTGTCCTGGTTGCTGAAGGGTGCAGCCCGTGGTGTGGTGGGGTCCTGCTGAGCTTGCATTTCCCAGCCTCTTCAGGGGCTCTCTGACTCGAAGCCCCACCTGAATTCCTTTCGGAAATATTTACCCCATCAGCTGCCCCTTGAGAACAGAGACTCTCCGTGGCCATCAGGCACGCCTCCCTGGTCCTCAGCCAGGAGGGCGTTCAGGGCATGGACAGGGGTCTTCCTTGTGGAGATGAGGTCAGCTGTGTGGGTTAGCATGAAGCATGACATTCCCAGCTGGCAGAGCCAGGCCTTGCACCAGAGGGATATGAGAAGGATGGGGTATGGGGACACCTCCCTCCCTGGGAAAACAGTGTCTCCTTCCTGCAGTCTGGGGTCCTAGGTGTGACCCCATTGTCCCAGAGCTGTTAGGGGTAAGGCTGTGTGATTTCAGCAGAGGATCCAGAGGAGCGTCTGTGTCTGCTATGAGCCTGGTCAGGCTGGGACAGGCCTAGGGGACAAATAGCCCTTCAAGAAATCATGTCTAGTGGGAGATGAGGTGGGTGGGAGGGGGCTGAGGTCACCAGAGCTGTGTGTCCGTCTTTTGGGGTGAGAATGGAGGCGTGGTTGCTGTGGAATCCACTTTGGCCTCCTGTGAGTGGACGTCCATGCAGGGGAGGGAGGCGGCTCGGGGCACAGGCTGGCCCCTCAGGTCTCAAACTGCTCCCTGTCTTTCATCTGACCTGTCCCTGTTCCTGCTTCCCCAACAGCTCTGCTCTACAAGCCCATTGACCGAGTTACCAGGAGCACCCTGGTCCTACACGTGAGTGTCTCCCTGCCAAGTGGCCAGGCAGGGCTTAGGAGTTGGGGGGAGACTGAGCCCAGGGTGCACAAGCGCTGGAGTCACTGATAACAGCCGGTGCAGGGAGTTGGGCAGAGGGTCCCTGGGCCCTGACTGCACCTGCCTGGCCTGTGGTGATCATGCTGATGGGCCCAGGGCCTAAAAATAGCTTGGCCACTAAGCTTGACTTTTGGCCAAATGCTCCCTGGGAGGCAGGCACTTCCTGCCTCCTCATTCTTCGCCTGGTCTCCAGTGTCCTTGGAGCAGCTGTAGGGTAAGTGGGGGGTGTCTCTCCCAGCTGCTTGGTGAGAGGAGACTCCACCTGGTCTGCACCACCAGGGAGAAGAAGAATGCCTGTAGCAGTAGTAAAGGGGCACCACTGCCCTTCTGCCCTGACCCTAATTCTTAGTTCAGCGTTTCTAGGCATGACCAAGTTAGAGTAAGGGTCCCTGGTTGCCCCCCTTGGAATTCTTTCAGTGAGGATTGAGTTCTCCCCCACTGTCTTCTCGCTAAGCCCCACCCCGCTTCCCCCGTCTCACCACCCCATCCTTCCCAGGACCTGCTGAAGCACACACCTGTGGACCACCCAGACTACCCGCTGCTACAGGATGCCCTCCGCATCTCCCAGAACTTCTTGTCCAGCATCAATGAGGACATCGACCCCCGCCGGACTGCAGTCACAACCCCCAAGGGGGAGGTAAGCTCAGGACCCAGTGGGGCTTGGCCCCCAGGGTGAGGAGGGTGCCCGGCACCAGCTCGCCCATTCCTGCTCTCCTGCACACGTGGGCACCGCCGCCCGATGCCCGGTGGCTCTCCAACCCTGACCCCCCAGGCCCAGCCAAGGACAGGCCTTCAGGTCCTGGGCCAACAGCTTCAAGTCCAGCATCTCATTACTCTTCATAATGGTCCACAGAGGCAGATGAGGAAACTGGGGCCCGGAGAGTCTCCAGATCTCCCGCACAAGGTCTCTTGGCTATCAGTGTCAGAACTGGATCCTTTAGCTCGGGGTCCCTGACCTCTGGGCTGCGGACTGGTACCTCCTATCAGATCAGCAGCATCATTAGACTAGAAATAAAGAGCACAGTAAATGTAACGTGCCTGAATCATCCCGAAACCATCCCCCTCCCCTCGGTTTGTGGAAAGTTGTCTTCCACGAAATCAGTCCCTGGTGCCGAAAAGACTGGGGACCGCAGCTATAGCAGGGGTGTTCTGGCAGCAAGCCTCAGGCACTGACCCCTACACCAGGGCTCTGTCTGTCTCATTCTGGAATGCAACTGCCTCCTCTGGGCAGCATGATGTCCTCAGGGTCCCCTGGAAGATAATGGCTCGTGCTGAGGGAGCTTGGAGAGTCAGGGAGAGGTGGCTGAAGCTGCCAGGTGACTGGACTGTCCCAGGTGGGCGCCTGGATGTGGCTGGCACCTCCAGTTCCCTGGGGCCCTTTCTGCTAGAGGAGGTGGGGGGGGTGCCTCAGTGAGAAGAAGCAATTTGAAGAATCAGAGGGACAGTTAGCCACGTGGGTCAGCAGCCTGACCCACATATGGAGCTTCCTGTCCAGAAGAGGTAATTAAGTGGCGTTCAGGAGTGAAGGCTGACTGCCTTTCTGCTCCTTTGTAGTGTTTATGAGGTTCCAGTGTCTCCTGGGGAGGGAAGTAACGAGGGACAGGTTCTGGGGATTGGCTAATGGGACCAGCGCACTGTCCCTGCATGCAGCTCCCAGCCCTGGTTTGCAGACCCTGGCATGTCACCAGCTGGTTTGACTCCGGGGATGTCTGAGAGATCTCCAGAGGCCCTCGAGCACGGCCAGTTTGGGATCGTGTTAATAGTGTGCTCTCTGCGTGCTCACCTACATACGCAGCATATATAGGTCACGCAGGGAAGCCTGAGACAGGCCGTGACAGCCCCACAGAGGCCCGCTGGCTCAGGGTGGCGGGGAGGAGGCTCTGGGAGTTATGTGTGGAGTGAAATACTCCAGACCAGCCAGAGCCCAGGGTAGGGACAGCTGCAGGATCCCCAGGACAGGGCAACAGCCCCACAGAGGGAAGCCCAGGGTACCCCCACCAGCCACCTGAGGCGGGTTGCAGAAGCCACTCAGAGGCCGTGTGAACGACTGGAGTGGTTCTGCAGATCCAATGAAGTTCAGCTGAAACAAGATCAACATCTTAGGCAGAGTTAGGGAGGCGTGTCTAGGGTGGAGGTGGGTGGGGTATTTATGATCCAGGGTAGGTCCATCCAGGGGTGAGCTGTTGAGGGCTGCAGAGAAACGGAAAGCTACCACTTGTGGATCATATATTACATGCCAGGCACTATACTGACTGTTCTACATATACCATGACTCCTGTGCTATGGGGGCCAATGTCATTATCTCCATTTTACAGATGCTAAGACTGAGGCTCAGAGAAGTCGGGGAACTTACCCCCAGGATCTCAGCCAGGAAGTGGCAGAGTCTGGATTCAAGCCCGTGTTAGATTAGGTGTTAGGTATGAGCTCGGTCATGTCCGACTCTGCAACCCTATGGACTGTAGCCTGCCAGGTTCCTCTGTCCATGGGATTTCCCAGGCAAGAATACTAGAGCTGGTTGCCATTTCCCAGTCCAGGGGCTCTTCCCGACCCAGGGATCAAACCTGCATCTTTTGCATCTCCTGCACTGGCAGGCGGATTCTTTACCACTGCGCCACCTGGGAATCCCCAAGCCTGTGTGCCTGATCCCCAAGCCAGTGCTGCTAACCACTGGGCACTACGGTCCCTCCCTGGAGCCCCACCCCCACAGCTGGATGGGTGCAGGCTGGGCCCTGGGCTCACTCCCCCTGAGCAGGCGGGGTTGGGTGTGCCATCTCTCAGACGCGGCAACTGGTGAAGGACGGCTTCCTAGTGGAAGTGTCGGAGGGCTCCCGGAAGCTGCGGCACGTCTTCCTCTTCACCGACGTCCTCCTGTGCGCCAAGCTAAAGAAGACGTCAGCGGGGTGAGTGTGCGGGAGGTTTGGTGGGGGGGGCGGGGGGACTAGACCCCGCCCCCTGGTGAAGCCCGTCAGCAGCCTGGGGCTATGTGCATTTTTCCCCCCTTTTAAAAAACGTATTAATTAATTTTATTTTACTTCATAGCCTTTTTCTAAAAATAAATCATGGTTTTAATTATAAATATAATACAACCAAATCACAGGGAAATAAACCCTGTCACCCACCCGAACATAGGCATCAGTCTCCTGCTGCTATATTTCCTTCCAGTTTTTTTTAAATGTTCTTATTTTTTTCATATACTTGTAATCAGAGTGAATACCCAATTTGGGGCTCTGCTTTTTCCATTTCACGTCATAAGCATTTTCCCTGTTGCTGCCTAATCTTCATAATCATCATTTTACTTTCCTGCATGATGTTACAAGTGGATACGCCATAATTTACTTAAGCATTCTCCTTTTATTAGACAGCTCTAAATTTTTGCTAACTGCAATTCAGTGGATATTCATTAAATCTGATTCTACCATTTATTGAGTGCTTGTGCCATGCCAGGTGCCATGACAAATGCTTTGAATATATTATTTCTAATCTCCCCAGTGACTTCATAAAGTAGGTATTATTATCCCCATCTCACAGATGAGAAAAAAGGCTTAGAAAAGTGAAATAAGTTGCCCAAGGTCATAGAACTAAAGTAGGGGAGACGGGATTTGAACCTTAATCTGACTTGAAAGCTTCTTTTGAGCTCCATCGCTGTGCCCAGTGACTAAAATGTCTCTGTCACAAGCAGAAGAGGCTCTTCAATATGTATTCCTATGGTCTTACACCTTTATTTTCTTGCCACCTACGGTGTGCTGAGGGAGGCAAGCCACAGGCTTAATATTGCAGGGAGGTACAAAACAAAGTCCTGGGGAAAGTGAGAGGAGGAGAGGTTATTACTGTGCGTTTCAGTAGAGGGGATGATGATTGAGGCGATTCTAAAGTAGAGGTGGCAGTCGTAAGCAGACATGCCTCTGCCTTAAGTGCTTTGCCCACGGCAGACATTACTAGTGGACCACAGCACTGTTTCTCGTGGGACTTGGATGTGGCTTTATAATCCTCAACTCATTATCCCATGTGACTTCTATTGATAGGTGGCATTCAAAATTACATCTGTATTGCATCTCTAGCTAAAAGAAAGAATGTAAGTTATGTATAGAGAAGCTGGAAGGGAAGGAAGAGTTGGATGGGGAATAGGAAAGACCACTCTTGCTGAGACACTAGAGGTTTGGGCTGCTTAAGAATGTCAGTTGTCCTGGGCCAGAAGAATGGCAGGCCGGAGGTCCAGAGCCCTTACTGCTGCCTGACCCTGCTGCTGCTGCTAAGTCGCGTCAGTTGTGTCCGACTCTGCCAGAGACGGCAGCCCACCAGGCTCCCCTGTCCCTGGGATTCTCCAGGCAAGAACACTGGAGGGGGTTGCTACTGCCTGACCCTAGAGCCTGACTATCATTATTCCGCGAATGTTTCCTGATCAGCAGACTCTCCAGGGCAGGGATCGTTCTTGGCTATGACGAGTTCTCAGTCGATCCCGCTCAGGTGGTTTGTGGCTCCAGGGATTCAGGCCTGGAGACCCAGCTCCCCTGTGGCTCACATCTCCCTCTGGCCTGTTCGCAGGAAGCAGCAGCAGTATGACTGCAAATGGTACATCCCCCTGGCTGACCTGGTGTTCCCGTCCCCTGAGGAGTCTGAAGCCAGCCCCCAGGTGCACCCCTTCCCAGACCACGAGCTGGAGGACATGAAAATGAAGATCTCTGCCCTGAAGAGTGAGATCCAGAAGGAGGTGAGCAGAGCCTGGCACTGGCTGGGGCTGAGAAGTCGGCCGTTTCCATCGTGTGCCTCGGGGTTGGGTGTGCCAGGGAAATGGAGGAAGGAAAAGTGATAAAATTTGGGAGGTTGACAAGGGAGGCAGGATGTAAGAGAGGAAGGCCTTTCTTTACAATCTTCAAGATAACATGTCTGACCGTGACAGATGCTCACTGGGCAGATAGAGGGCGGGCCAGGGAGGCAGTGCTCAGAATTTAGTGGGGTTAGTTATGAGAAGTTTCCTGGGGAACAGTGTATGCCAAACACTGCAAAAGCAAGAGGAGGAAAAGTCCTTCTTAAGGAAAAGCAGGATGTATGAGAAAGGAAGAGCCTGAGGGTCTCTTCAGAAGTCGACAGATCGAGTAGGCAGATAAATAAACAGAAGCGGCCTTGAAGATCACTTGGTCTAAAAATGCACACAAGCTTGTATCCTGATAGAGAACTGAGATTCTGTCAAACACATATGGAACATTTACAGATAATTTATCATGTATCGGGCTGCGTTTTGTTGTTGTTCAGTTGCTAAGTTCATGTCCAACTCTTTGTGATCCCACGGACTACAGCACACCTGGCTTGCCTGTCCTTCACTGTCTCCCTGAGTTTGCTCAAATTCATGTCCATTGATTCAGTGATGCCATCCAACCATTGCATCCTCTGTTTCCCCCTTCTCCTGCCCTCAGTTTTTCTCAGCACCAGGGTCTCTTCCAGTGAGTTGGCTCTTCCATCAGATGGCCAAAGTATTGGAACTTCAGCATCAGTCCTTCTAATGAATATCCAGGGTTGATTTCCTTTCAGATGGACTGGTTTAGTCTCCTTGCAGTCCAAGGGACTCTCCAGAGTCTTCTCTGGCACCACAATTCAGAAGTGTCAGTTCTTTGGAATAGGAAATCTCAAGTTTAAAAAAAAAAAAATGTGTACTGGTCATATTGACAAACTACATTAGAAGTCAACAACTAGAATATAGTTGAATATATACCTGGGAAGTTAAGACTTTCCAGGTAAAGAAGAAATCAAAAGGGAAACTGCAAGCTATTTAGACCTGCATGAAAATGAGAGCACTCCATATTAAAACCCAGGGGATACAGCCAAAGCGCTCTTTAGAGGAAAATGTATGGCCTTAAATTGATTATATTTGAAAACCAGTGGCTAGAGGAAAACACCCAGAAGGAGCCTTCCCCAGGAATGGAAAGAAGAGCATGGCGGGCTTGGTTATTTGGCCTGGTCGCTCCCGTTCACCCATCCAGGCTTGGCTTAGGCCTCGAGTCCCCAGATGAGCCTTCCCCATTGTCTCCCGCTGTTGGGGGGTCTCGGTTACGAGCCTGGCTTCCTGGTTCCTGATGTTTACCTCTCTGCTTGGCTTTACTGGTCCTGAGTTGTTACACACTCTGCTTTCTCTCTTCCCCACTAGATTTTCAGCTCCAGGGAGGGGACTGTTTTCTTCAGTTCTGTGTGCTAATGCTCAGTTGCTAGCCTGCCAGGCTCTTCTGTCCATGGGACTCTCCAGGCAAGAATACTGGAGTGGGTTGCCGTTTCCTACTCCAGGGGATCTTCCCGACCCTGGAATCGAACCCGCATCTCTTGCATCTCCTGCACTGGCAGGCACATGCTTTATCACTGTGCCACCTGGGAAGTCCCCTATGCCCTCCTACTTAACATGTAATAAATAGGCGCTTTATGAACCGCTGTTGAAAGACACACGACCAGATGGCTTCTAAGGATTCTTTCAACCCAGATATCTTTCTCTGAACAGAGGAGAGGAAAACCACAGTAACAACCCAGGAATGTTTGGGTCATGGGAATGTCCTACCCTTGTGGCTTAGCTGGTAAAGAATCCTCCTGCAATGCAGGAGACCTGGGTTCAACCCCTGGGTTGGGAAGATCCCCTGGAGAAGGGAAAGGCTACCCGCTCCAGTATCCTGGCCTGGAGAATTCTGTGGACTGTGTAAGTCCATGGGGTTGCCAAGAATTGGACACGACTGAGCGGCTTTCACTTTAACACAGTGTCCTAGGACTGGGGTACACCTGCCCAGAGGGAGCCCCCTGACCAGCACAGTCCTTCTAAACAGCCAGCCCACCCTGCCTCAGGGCAGCCTATTTCCTCAATTGGGTCTGCCAGCATCTGCACATCAGGGGCCTCCTGCATGCATGTCCCTCACCCGGTCCTGGGAGCTGCAGGCTCTGGGCCCTCCGTCCTGCCCCAGGTGTGCAGACGTGGCCTTCTGCTTCATTGAATCTGTGCTTACTGACTTCTGCCAGCTGCAGGGCTGTGCCAGATGCTCACAGACCTCCTTATCCAGTGGAGAAGGCACACATTCTTCTGTGTGACCGCAACACGTGACACAGCGTGATGAGAGTCGCTGGGGACGCACGGTGTTCTCTGAGTCACAGAAGCAGCAGCAATTTATTCTTTTAATAATATTTTTAAGCCTAATTTTCCCCCGAATCCCCAGTGTCACACTGACTTATTATAACAAGAAATACAATAGCAAAGTGTGTAGAATGGAACTGCTTACCGTCCCCCCATCATTCCTGGTTTGAGATATATTCTTCTAGACTCTCCTGTGTTCACACGTGTGTGTCTATGTCTTTTTAATGCGATTAGACTACATGTGCCATTTTGCAGGTTCATCTGCCCTTTTTCACAACTGCATCCTGTTGTCACTCGACGGCACAACAACACATTTGGGTCTTTAGATGGTTTCTCATTCTTTCCTCGGCACTTCTGTTTCTTTCTGGTAGATCCCCTACGAGTGGGGTGTCTGGGGCAGAGGGCTTGCGCGTTTCATCGCCAGGGTTACGTCTGCAGAGTTTGCATCCGATCATGTTCCCTCCAGCAGTGTGTCATCTCTGTTCCCCCACAGTGTCACAGCACCGGCTGTGAGCAATTGTCACAATTCTGCCAGTCTAGTGGGTTTAAAAAAAAAAAGCAGAGATGAATTCTAGCTGTAGAGCTTGAGGATGGCATTGGCACTGAGGTGTGAAGCATAATAGTGGTTCATAAAAGGGACGGGATCCTTTATACGAAACAGACTGGAAAAACTGGAGACAGCAGAGACGGGGGGCAGCTTGTTAGAGAACAGGGAATGATAGCGTGAGCCTGGGGTGGAAGATGCAGGGGACATGTGACGGGCATGGAAGCTAGAACCCAGCCCCGTGGGGCCAGAGGTAGTGGGGGCTTTATGCTGAAAGATGTCTGCTGCTTTTAAGCAGAGTGTCTCAGTAGTACCCAGAATTTAATTTATGGAGATGACTGAGTGATAACCCAGAGCTGTTGATGCCATTGGAAGATTTTTATTCCTTAGATTTATTTTATTTCTTATAGTTTCCAGGAGTAGGTGGCATGCCACGCCACGCAGGGCTATATGGGAAAGGATGGGGTTCGGTCAAGAGACAGAAGGAGGGACTTCCCTGGGGGTCCAGTGGTTAAAATTCCGTGCTTCCAGTGCAGAGGTACAGGTTCCATCCCTGGTCCGGGAACTAAAATCCCACATGCCATGCTGCATGGGCAAAAAAAAAAAAAGGCAGAAAGGGCATGGCACATGCATGGCCCAGAGCCTAGATTGTAGTTTCCACAAGAAACAGCTTAGGACTGGCAAATCTGAATAAGTCAGCAGGCTCTNAGCAGTGGGTCCTAGTGGACCTGTGACGACATTCCGCCCTCTCTTGGCTCCTCCTACAGATCTGCAGGCCTTTGTCCTGAGCTCAGTGGAACTCCAGGTGCTCACAGGATCCTGTTTTAAACTTAGGACTGTACACAACATTCCTGTCACCAGCAATAAAGATGGTAAGATCTGGAATCCGAGGTTGCTCAATCAGCGGGTCCAAGCCCCCAGGGTATTTCCAGGGCCTTCCACAAATACCTAGCCGGTCACTTGGCTACCAGTAGCAGACCTCTGCTCTGCTGGGCTGGGAAGACTCAGTTGCCAGATACACAGGGAGTTTGAACAGATGTTTTTCTCTGCTGAGTCCCTGGATGGCACCCAACTCCTCCCTGGCTGAAGAGAAGAATCTGGTATCCTGGTGCACTGGGACTGTGATGTTAATATGTTCTTCGAAGCAGAAGGCTTCAGCCTGGGGCAGGGTGGTGGTGGAGCGCAAGATTAGGTGGGTTAGAGTAGTGTGTGAGAAATAAGGCTGGACCTGCTCTTTGGCACAGTGACTTATGTTGGTTAATTTCCACTTTGGAAGGCTAGACTGAGGAGGGCAGCAGTGGGATAGGCAGGATTCACAGGAGGAGGGAAAGTGCCCCCAGGGAGTCTCGGCCGAGGAGGAAGGTGTGGACTGGCCGCCCAGGCTGAGTGGAGGAAGTGCATGCGTGCTTGCGTGCGTGCGCGCGCTCGCGCTCCGGGAGCAATGGACTGTGGACGCTTCTTCCTCTGGCCACCAGGTGGTGCCGTCGGACCAAGGCGCAGACTTGCTGCCATCCTTTGTGTAACCAACCAGCCAGGGGTGAGGCCCGGGAGGAAGCAGGCCTCTCATCATCCTCTTCCCTGGGGGGTTTTCTCTCTTGCAGACGACGAGTCTCCAGGGCTCTATGGCTTCCTCCATGTCATCGTCCATTCTGCCAAGGGGTTTAAGCAGTCAGCCAGTAAGTACCCATGACTGCCTGCCCCAGGAAGAGGCTTCGTTGTTCATCCTTTCACAGAAAGTCCCTGTGGACCCATTGCATGGGGCCTCCCACCTGCTCTGCCTAGGTCTGCCCAGGCTGGGGCCCTGCCAGCTGCTTTGAGGTGTGGAGCATTCCCTCAAAGGCCAAGAGCTAGCTCCTCTTGGCAGGGGTTCATCCCTGCTTTCTGTCTCCAAAGTCTGCTCTGCCCTAGCCCTTCGCTACCCCCAGGTATCAGAAATATGGGGCTCCAATCTCACATCCGCAGATCACAAGCTGTGTGACCTTGGACAAATCTCTTAACTCTCTGAACCTTCTCTTTTTTCTAGAAAAAAGACAATCACGCTTGTTAATAGTTACCTAAGAGCCGGCTTAAACATGACCTTCATGTGTAGGGCCAGCACCCTGCTACCATACATTCATTGTCCTTCTTTATCGCCATCTGCTGTGTCCATGCAGTTCTTAGTATTTTACAAGATACAGTTACATTTTTATCTAACTTTTCTCCCAGTAGGAATTTGTGAGTTAGACGGCTAATAGTTTCTTCCCATTTGCCAGATGAGAAAACTGAGTCACAGAGAAAGAAAAGGACTTAATATTATATAGGATCAGAAACCTGACTCCTCTCACTCCCTTCTCTTCTCCTCTGCCTCTCTTCCTGCAGCACACCACGCAGAGGGTATGCCATTGACTCGCAAACAGTCATTCAGTTAACTTTCTCTGTGACACCTGGATTCCCGCAGCAGCTCTGCCCCCCTTCTCTGTGTTCCCATCACCCTGGGGCAGCAGCTGTCATACTTTTTTGCCACTTAAAATGTGCTTCATGCACTGTGAGTTCTGAGAGGACAGGAGCCACGTCTCCTTCACCACTGAATGAACAGGAGCTCAAAACACTGAACGAAGTAGTTTATTTCCAGACACCCATTGTGCTGCCAGGTCCCTTACTAGGTGCTAGAGAAAATGCAGATGTGGCCAGTGAGCTGACAGTGGTTGGCACATTCAGAACTTTTTCGGGTGCATTATCTGCTCTGAGCCTCCTGGCACCCTTTCTAGGTCGCTGATGCCATTCCCACTTGTCACACAAAGAAGCTGAGGCCAGAAAGCTCCAGGGACTTTCCCAGGGAGGCCCAGCAGGGCACGCAGGTGACGGAGTTGAATCCATGCCGTCTGACACCAAGGCACACGCTTTCCCCTCTAGAGCAGCATTTCTCTGTGTGGCCAGGACCCCCTCACGCATCACTCAGGCTGTGCTGCTGGAACAGCACCAGCTTCCTGGATGGCCCCCAGACACACAGAATCTGCTGATGGGGGCATTGCCTGGGAATATTCCTGATCAGTCAGCTCCATGGGGCTGCTCCACATACCAAGTCTGCAGCCCACTGAGCTGGACAGGGGCCCTCATGTCTCCATGGTGACCAGATGTCTCCCCCTTCCTGTCTCTCTGCCTCCTGTCAGCTGGGATGGGCCTCAGGAGGAGGCCCATTAGGGTGGGGCATCCCACTCCCTGAGAGCAGGGGTCCGATCTCTCAGACTGGGTTGGGGCACCCAGACACAGGGTGAGTTACGGCTCCAGAGTCACCCCTCGCCTCCAGCCAGTCCTCACTTCCTCCCTCTGCCAGCCCCCGGACCTGCTCGGACATTCCTTCTGACTCAGGCTTTGTGAATCTGCAGTCATGGCTGCTTGTCCTAGTAAACTGATCAGGTCCTCACAGTCCAGCCTCACCTGCAGACACCATCGTCTTGCCCGATCTCCAGAGGAGAGCAGTCAGGCACAGAGAGGATTTGCGCAGAGCTAGGATTTGACCCAGACAGGCCGACTCCAAAGCCCTCCCTTTTATCCCAGAACTAGTCCCTGATGGGGGATTCCCTCACAGGGGAGCCAGTGAAGGGACGCTTCACTCCCGTCCATCTCTCAGCTGCCCAGACACGCTCTGTGCTCTGATGGGGGCCAGTTAGGCCTTCTGCTTCATTCGCCTGTTCACCTGCACCCTGCTCAGATAACTGCTGTGCTCAGATACCTGGCTACATCCAGTCTCCATCACACACAGTGAAGGACAGCTTTCCCCAGTCTTAGCTCTGCTGTAGAGTCCTGATGCAGAACAGCCCCGCTGGGTAGCTCCTGGGGCCTGGGAGGGGCATGTACATCCACCGTCTGACCTCTGCCCCCTGCCTCTGATTCACACTAGAAGACTGGCTGTGGTTCCCCAAAGTCACCCCTCAGCACACACCATTACCTTGGGAAACAACCTAGGCAGCGCCCAGGGAGGTCCAAGCTGCGGGGCCTGAGGCTGGGTGGGCGTGTGTGGATTTGCAGAGCACCCATGGGGACCCTGGGAAGACTGATGTGTGATCCCCCTTCCCTCCTGGGTTCCTGAGCCCTGGGCCTCATTCGGTATCTCTGCCTGTCCCCACAGACCTGTACTGTACCCTGGAGGTGGATTCCTTTGGCTACTTTGTCAGCAAAGCCAAAACCAGGGTGTTCCGGGACACAACAGAACCCAAGTGGGACGAGGTGAGTGGTCCCCGCAGGGACCCCGGGCTCGTCTCCCACCGTGCCCACCCTGCTCTCACTGTTGTTGTCCTATTGTCTGGCGATAGCCAAGCCTGCTGCTGGGCCAGCTCCGTCCCTCTGACCCCTCTGCCCTCCCCTCCCTGCTCATCTGGCTTCTGATCGTGGGTTTGTGTTTAGACACAGGGTTGTAGGTCGGGTCTCCCATCCAAGTACTAATCAGGCCCGACCCTACTTAACTTCCAAGATCAAATGAGATAAGATGCGTATAGTTCAGATTCTGTACTCCCCTTCCTCAGTGATTCCCAGGCCTCTGGAGCTCCAGGGAATGAGGAAGCTGCTCCAGACCTCATGATGTGGTCCTCACGAGCCCGCCTCACCCCCTCTCACCCTTGCAAAGGTGGGGCCCACCCCTGCTGGGAACCCAGGTCAGCTGCAGGTGCTTAGCATCCTGTCTTTCCCCAGGAGTTCGAGATTGAGCTGGAGGGCTCTCAGTCCCTAAGGATCCTGTGCTACGAGAAGTGCTATGACAAGACCAAGGTCAACAAGGACAATAATGAGATCGTGGATAAGATCATGGGCAAAGGGCAGATTCAGGTGAGAGGCAGGCGCAGCCAGGGCACCAAGGCAAGGGTGCCTGGGAGGCAGTGCCAGTTGGGAAGGTGTCCTTCTCTCCTGTCTTCTCGGTCAAGGTGATTGGCCTTTGTGACTTGGGTTCACAGCTATATTGAGCAAAGTTCCCCGAGGTCGTCATTATCCCCCTGCTGGAGATGATATATTCTAGCCCAAAAGCCCATGTGTGCCTGGTTCCTTGGGCTTCCACATCTGGTGCACTTGGGTCTTCCACACTCCTGCAGAGTAGCCTGGAAGGATGACAGTGCCATCCATCCGTTGTTTACACATCCCCTCTGTAGCCTTCTGATGGCTTTCTTCGCAGAAATAGTGTTAAGAAGGACTCTGAGGCTGTATTGTGAATGCTGTATTAGATTAGCACTGTCTGCCATGGAAGGAGTGAGACCCCAACCGTGTGCCGCTTTACTGGAAGGGCTGAGGATGCAGCTGGGCTGCTAGGGGCTGGCCTCTGACTCCACTGCAAGGTTTGCTGGGCTTGACTCGCCTGTGCCAGGAGTATGTTGGCTTAGGGTGGGTCTTGCGGTCCAAGCAGGGGCAGGTCCTGAGTCCAGATAAGGTATATATGTGCCGCCCCAGCTGTGTTTCTTCGCCTTATAAATGTATAGGGAAAAGGGCTTTGTTTGCAGCCTGTGTTTTTGGAAATTCTGTTAAAGATGGTTGCTGTTCACTTAACCTGTCAAGGGGATGTGGGCTTGGAGGCGTGACACTTGGTGTGAAGCCATCCACATTCCATCTGACACCTTATGTGGCCTTGTGCTTATCACACAAGTG
>SJYA01002500.1:2273796-2318053 GCA_006410615.1 Neotragus moschatus
CTCCTTGGACACTGACCTCCTTGTTTAGAAACCCCAGGACCAGGCAAATCTGCCCGAGGGTGTGGGGTCCAGGACCGAGGAGAAGCGAGCCTGGAGCACACTTGATAGGGCTGGTACCGAGCCTTCCAGAAGGAGCGCACGCTCTTCTCTGACCGATGCCCCGGGTTGGGAGGAAGCCGAGGGCCTTGGCAGGACTGCAGCCTCCCCCCAACCTGGGCCAGATCCAGGCCTGGGCGCATCCCTCCTGCCTTGCCTTCTCCTGGGCCAGTCAGTGGAATGAGGAACCCGCGGAAGGCAGGCCGCTGCCAGGCTCTGGCATCAGAAGTGCTTAAAATAGAGAACATCAAGGGAGTCAATTCCCTGGTGGTCCAGTGGTTAGGGCTCCGTGCCCTTCACTGTCCAGGGCCTGGTTTCCATCCCTGCTTGGAAAACCGAGATCCTGCAAGCCGAGTGGCGCAGCCAGAACATTTATGCCAGTGGCATCCTTGTATCCTTACAGACCAGGGATAGAGTGGCTCCAGCCCCAAAGGCCCACACCCTGGAGGGAAGAAGGGTGTCTGCTCCCCACCTGCCCGCCTCCTGGCTGGGTTCCAGGTTGTGAGTGGGGCCTCCTGCAGAAACCTGTTAATAGCCCACCCTTGGGAGAATACCAGCCTGATCCCTGCTGGGTCTGCCCCCTTGACCCCTGGCAGCCCTGGCTTTCTTTCTTTCCCCGGGCTCACGCAGCCTCCTGGCTCCGGGCTCCCGCAGCCTCCTGGCCCCAAGGGGCCGGCCAAGGCCCCCAGCCCGGAGCCCAGCCCCACCCTAGCCCCTCGTGTCCCTGCAGCCCTGTCAGACCCTGCTGCCAAGGAGAACTGCATGATGCACCTGCTCCGCTCCCTGCCTGACCCCAACCTCATCACCTTCCTCTTCCTGCTGGAACACTTGAAAAGGTAACGGGCAGGGGCCCTGCCCAGTCCGCCGGGGGTCGGGGGGGGCGGGCTCCAGCTGGGCAGGACACACGCGCCCTGGAAAACCACATCCTGGGCGCCGCCTCGTGGGTGCCGGTCTCTGCTGGGCCACCGCAGCCAGGTGAGAGTTTGCCCTTCCAATTCTTGGCATTCAGATTCTTCTGTTTGGGGAAATATTTGGATCCCANCGGGGGTCGGGGGGGGCGGGCTCCAGCTGGGCAGGACACACGCGCCCTGGAAAACCACATCCTGGGCGCCGCCTCGTGGGTGCCGGTCTCTGCTGGGCCACCGCAGCCAGGTGAGAGTTTGCCCTTCCAATTCTTGGCATTCAGATTCTTCTGTTTGGGGAAATATTTGGATCCCAGGGGCCACCTCAAGTATTGGCCATAGAACACTTGGAGAGGCAGGGCTAGAGCCAAGAACTGTAGGTGGTTTCCAGTCAGTGGGTCACTCAGTCCACTTAGCACTTTTTAAACGGAGTAGGAGAGACAGCCCCAGAGTGCACTGCAAACAGCAAGCATGCATATGGTTCTGTTCAGTTNTATTGGCCATAGAACACTTGGAGAGGCAGGGCTAGAGCCAAGAACTGTAGGTGGTTTCCAGTCAGTGGGTCACTCAGTCCACTTAGCACTTTTTAAACGGAGTAGGAGAGACAGCCCCAGGGTGCACTGCAAACAGCAAGCATGCATATGGTTCTGTTCAGTTACTCCTGTGGCATGCGCCGGATGATCGTGTGAAACGTGTGTGTTATTATGGGTCACGGTCCAAACAGTCTGAAGCCCACTGGTCTTGACCCACACCTCATCAAACAGGTAGGGAATCTGAGTCCCCAGCTCGATGGGGACTTGCTTGGGTTTACCAGTAGCTCTGCCCTTGGAGTCCACATCTCCCAGATCCTAAACTATGGTCCATCCCACCTCCCACTCTGCCCCTTCCATAGTCCAGTCAAACCAAGAGCTGCTAAAGTTGACACCTGCACCTAAGTTAGGAACGGAAGCTAGCTCTGACTGTGACCTTGTCACTCACTTTGGAGCCCAGGACTGGTCCCAGGTGTGAGTGGGGAGGAGATGTTCTCAGGCATCCCTTCAATCCACTCGCCGTCCAGGAGCAGGGCACCCCCGGTGAGGGGCTCTGAGCCTTCAGGCCCCCAGTGGCGGCTCGGCCAGGCCAGGCCAGGCTCTGGAGGGCCAGCGGAGACCTGGGAACGCCTGGACTGCTGTCTTGTTTTTCCCATTATGAGACATTTTCCCTCTGGTTTGGCCGGGACCAAGGTCCCAACCAATCCCCAAATAGTTTGGCGAGCGCTGTGGGGAGGACACATAGAGGAGTGGGGAGGAAAAGTCATTAGGTTTTCCACCCTGGGAACCAGGCACAGTCTGTTCCCACGTCTGGGCGCCTGGCCTCTGTGCGTGTGTGCGTGTGGCGAGGGGCAGGGCCAGCTGTACAGCTGCCTCCTGGCATGGCAGTGTTTGCTCGTCTCCAAGGCGCTCAGCAGGCGCATCCACAGCTCCTGCCTGGAGGGTGGGTGACGCTGCAGTGGGAGTTGGGGTCAGAGGCGCTGCTTGGAGCAGCTGGGTCTCAGCCCCAAAACATTGCCTGGGACCGGGGGGAGGTGCAGCGTTTCTCTGATGTGCTGGGTGGTACCGAGCCTGCTGGACACCAGCCCCCGATGGCAGCCCCTGCTGTCACTCAGGGGAAATAAGCTACAGAGCATCTGGCTGATCATGCAAGAGAAGCAGAGGAAGACCCAGAAGGAGGCAGCTCCGAGATCCAAAGAGGCACACCCTTCTGGAAAAGCTTGGGAGACGGCCCCTGGGCTCCATCTGTGACGAGGGATGTTCCTGCCACAGCACAGCAGGCAGAGCCTCTGGCCTTTGGCCCCCGCCCACTGGGACTCCTCCTCCGGGCCCCTCTGCACGGCTGGGCTGATCGTGGACAGCGCCCAGGGTGGGGAAGAGCATGGGCTCAGGACGCAGACCTCTTGGGTTTGGATCCCTGCTCTGCCACCCGCTGGGTCACCTTGGGCAGGCCATTTGACCTCTCTGCCACTCTGGTTTCTTCATCTCTACAGGGGAGATGAAACTTACCTACCCAAAGGCTTGCTTGTGACGAGCATGAGTTACTACAGGGGAAGTTCTTGGACCTGTAATAGTCTCTCTGAGGCAAGGGAGAGTTGGAGTGGGTCCTTCTGGCTCTTGCAGTTTACCATCAGTTCAGGGGGTGGCCCAGGAGCTGGGAATCTGTCGGTGGAATGTACTGGAACATAGCTGGGAACTTGGGCCCTTGGCTGAGTCCCCTCCTCACGGAGCTGTCTCTACCCTCAGGAGAGGGCAGGCTAGTGACCTCCTTGGGGAATCCTCCCAGGAGCGGTATTAGCCAAGGGTCGAGCTCCACATGGCGGCCAGACGTGACTTCTGTTTCTGCCCCTCCTGTCCCTTTCAGGGTTGCTGAGAAGGAGCCCGTCAACAAAATGTCCCTTCACAACCTGGCTACCGTGTTTGGCCCCACGTTACTGAGACCCTCGGAAGTGGAGAGCAAAGCACACCTCACGTCGGCCGCTGACATCTGGTCTCACGATGTCATGGCGCAGGTACCTCCACGCTGCCCAAGCCTGCAGCAGGTGCAGGGGTCGAACGAGCCCCCCTGAGGGGTGGACTCCTACCCGCCTCCCATCCTGAGTAGCAGGGCTGATGGGTCTGTAGGATGCCACCAAGGAGTCAGGGCTCTGGACAGTCCTGCTAAAAAGTAGGCGTCTGGACCAAAAGCCTAGAAAATGTGTGTCCCAGATACTGGTTGTCGTCTTGGGAGCTGCCTGAGCCTCGGGAAGCAAACCCAGGGGTGTGAGGAAAATCTGGGGCCTCATGTGTGGAAGTCGGGGGGAGCCCGGTGAGACCCAGGGCAGGGTCTATCTGGAACAGGACTGAGGTTGGGGAAGTGGCCCCGGGCACCCTGCCCTTTGTCCCGCAGCACCCCCTACTGCCGCAAATGGGCTGCCACACCTGGGGTTCCAGGGAAGAGGAAGTGGCTGGAGCCAGCCAGAGGGGAAGCGGGGAGCCACAGGAGCCCAGTGGGTGGGAGGAGGCCCTTGGGATGAGGACCCCAGCCTCAGTCTTCCCTGTCTCCCCACAGGTCCAGGTCCTCCTCTACTACCTGCAGCACCCTCCCATCTCCTTCGCAGAACTGAAGCGGAACACACTGTACTTCTCCACTGATGTGTAGCCCGAGATGGGAGCGGCTGTGGGGGGCGGCCCCGAGCCAGCCTCTCCAGCCAGGGACCCAACCCAGACTTGAAGGACTGCAGCAGAGAACTCCCAAACCCAGCGCTCCACACTCCAAGGGACACAGATTTCCAAGAACTGGAAGACGTGAATCTTTTGTGCCACCTTGTACACAGCCAGCCGACCCAGCCCCGGCCCCGCCACGCGCCCCGGCCCGCCACACACCCCGGCTCCGCCCTCCGTTCCTCCAGTCGTGTCTAATGCTCCGCGCTGTTCGGGAATTGTTTTACGTCTGTTTGTCATGCAGAAAAGGTAGTGACCAACCCGGTGTGGGCACACAGGCAGCCTGCTTTGTTCTCTCATTTCCTCCAACACTTTCTTTCCTCCCAGTCCGGTCCAAGGGCTTTTATTTTGCGCTCTGTAACTGCTGCCAGCTTTGCCTCTCTTGGCCCTGCTCCCAGATCGCAGTCTCCTGGCGGCCTCCCCTCGGTCTTCCTCCGCCCCGTCCTCCCTGCCCACTGCCCCCCCCGCCCCCCAAGCCTGCCTGCATGCATTTTCAGCTTTGGGTTTTGACCCATCACCTCGAAAGTTGTGAGGCGGCTCTGGGCAGCGGTGGCAGGGGGTGGCCAGTCCGATGCTGCCACCTCCCACCCTCTCCTTGTCCCCCCACCTGTGGAGATGCTCCTGTCCGCCTTGCCGCCTGTGCAAATGTTGGACAAGGAGACAGACTCGCGCTGATCCTCGGCTCAGCACAGGCTGGAGAGCGGATTGCTGGGATTTTTTTCCACCTGAGAACCTGTTTCTGGGGCTTATCTGTTCTGTCTCCAGTCCCCATGAGGCACCTTTGCCTGTTTCTTCTCCTGCTTTTCAGTTTCTTTTCTCCTGCTGTTCTATTTTGAGTGTAGAGACTCACCAGAGACCTGTCAAGGCAGCCAGAGGGTCAGGAAAGAATCGGGGGAGGTGGGAGAGTCAGGTTGCCAAGGAGACAGAGCAAGTGGGCTGTTAAGAGGAGTGCCAGGGAGTGCTGGGCATCCTGGGCTGGGAGCAAGGAGTTGTGGTGGCTTTTCTGGTGGAGCCAGGCTTCTGGGAGGGCCACCACGAGGGCTGAAGCAGGCGTCTCGAAACAGGCAGGCTCCGTCTGAGAGAGCTAGCCCTTCCTGGTGCCTCCCGTACCTCGTGGTACCTTTGCCTTAGACATTACACTTTCTCCACAGCCAAGCACTGCCATGGGGCAGCCTCCACAGCCACGTGCACCCCAGGGCCTGGGAAAGTCAGGTGCGGTCCAGCAGTAGCCAGCCGTCATGGTGCTGCCTCCCGCCCCTGGCTTCTGAACGCAGCCTTGTGGGTGAACTCGGGGGGAACTCTTAGGAGTTGGGGTACTGCCTCTCTTGGGACTGGGTTTTGTAGGGAACCCTGGTGGTGGATGCTCGACTCATCCGCAGGGTCCGATCCCCATGTTGAAGGCCGCTGCTCAGTACTGGAAAGGAGTGAGAAGCGCCCCCAACGTGCAGTTTCTTCTCTCCTGAGCAGCGCTGCTGGCCTCCAGCAGTTCACCTGGGAGGACAGACACTCCTGGCGGCAGGGGCTAGAGCTATAGGACATGGCTCCCTGGCTCTCCTGTGGCAGAGACTAGATTCCAAGCCCTGGGGGTTGGAGAGACGAGCTCCCCATAGCTTGAGCTCAGGGCGGTTTTAAAGAACGGTTTGGGGCCCTGAAGCCTTAGCACCGGCTCAGTGAGAGGAAGGGCCCCTTCTTGTCTCGTATACACCTGTGGCCCCGGCGTGGGCAGAATGGTACACATCCTGTGCACATCGGAGGATAGATGCCCAAGAAGAGAGAGGTACTGATGCCCTGGCTGCCTGCTAAGCAGCTGAGCGAGAAGCCCCACTCCCTAAGATAAGGGGTTTGGGCCGCAGGTGGAGAAAGAATGCTGCAGTCTGAACATCCCCCGTGTCTGACCATCCCTGGAGCCTGCTCGGCACTCAGGAGCTGGCAGGTGGCCTGGAAGGTTCTTGTTTCCACAGCCACTAACTGGAATGAATTAGAGCCCCACCTAGAGCTATTTACAGACCCTAAGGGGCACCTCCCACCTTCCCCAAACCAGGGACATGTACCTCTCCGCATCAGGTAGCTACTGCAGCCAGCCCCCAACCTCTTGGGTGATGAGAACGGGAGGAAGGCTGGAAGGGCTGAGATATGGAAAAGACTTAGCATTATTTATCAACTACACCCCCAGAACTGGGAGGGGTGTGTACCAGACCTGGACTAAGCTGCGTTGAGGGAACAGCCCGTGGGTTCTCCTGAGCAACAGGGACTGTACAGAACCCCAGCCACTGTGCCCAGCAGGGCAGGCTGTGCCAACAGGAGCCCACAGACAGGCTACAGGTGTCCACACACCTGTCCTTGCTGGCGATGGCTGTGGGCTGCCAGTGTTGTGCTGTTACAGGCATGATGGGACCCTCCATTAATATTTGACTTTCATAAGTTGGTAAGGATATATTTTTCTTTGTCTATGTTCTGTTTCAACTTATGTAGATTATTATAAATTGATGTAAGCCACGTGAGAGGAAAATGTTAATAAAAAAAAAAAAAACCTGCAAAGCCCCAACATTTGCAAACAACTCAGCCCTGTGGTGTGGACATTTGTGTTCCCAGGAGTCCAGGGAATACCACCAATCTAAATATTTAACTCTTCCAGCTGCATCCAGATGTGTTTCAAGAATCTCCTTACTAGTGAACTCCCCCTGGTGTATCCCATCGGCCTGTGGGGACCATGGCAGTTTTGGAGATGAGCCCACACCTTCCCCTTGCTCTTTCACAAATGCCCACAGCTGTCACCAGCCAGTTCTTTTCATGAAATACAAGTGCCCCACCAGAGACCTGGCCATCGATATGCCTCAGAGATGGCAGGAAGTTGTCTATTCAGGTAGAGGTTTACTTTATGCCAACATCTCTACAATTTCCTTGGAAGTTGCAGGTCTTTGGGGCAGCCTGCTGGCCTAATCTCTGCTGGGGAGGCTGGATCCCCTAGAGGGCCCAGCCTCCCTCAGGAGAACTGGCTGGGTTAATGTCGGCTCCCACCAGCCTCGTCCATTGGACACTGTGTTTATTCTGGAGATCAGGAACAGATGTCTCTGAAAATTGGTGTTTGGTTTATGAGCTCATACTGCCTCCTTAGCCATCTAAAACAGGAAACTCTTCATCTCTCCTGACTGAATAGTCAGTGTGGACAATGCTTGGCTTATTCAACTGATGGCTACTGATGCCCAGGACTCATCACTGCCAAGGCAGTCGCGAGGGTGGCAGTCGTGAGGGCAGCAGTGCTTGTTCTTGGTGTTTGACCACAGGTGCTAGACTGGGTGGTAGATGCCAGGCTTCTGGCACTGTTGACAGGTGGCAGGTAAGAGCGTCTGCACTTGCTCTAACTGCTTACAGGTGACTTGTTTAGGGACAGTGGAGGACCCACTCCAACATTTGTTCTCAGACCTGTGAGGACCGTCCAGGCAGCCTAGCAGCAGTGAAGCCTCCTGACCGAGACTGGGACAGGCATTCTATAGAACCCCCGCCAAGAAGGGCATGAGCCTTGTGCACTAGCTCACGCTCATTCCAAAGGTAACAGCAGACAAGGCCAGAGGAAGGTGTGAGCAGCTGGGCTTGATGTCATCACTCATGTACACACTCTCACACTCATACACACTCAGGATGTCTGGACTGTTCAGCTGAGTCTGAATTCTGGTTAAGGGTGGGCAAGCTTTAGAAGACAGCCCACAGTGGGGGAGACAGCCAAAAAAGGCAAAGGAATGACTCTAGTGGAATAAAGGAGACACTACCACTGGCTGAAGGTGGCTGGAATTACAGGCCCCCACCAGGCTACCTGCTTGTGCTAAGTTCATCTTCATCCCACCACCAAGGCACCAGAGTAACACAGCACCTGCAGCAGATCCCGATTGTAAAAGGGTGTTTTTTGTGCATAGACCACAATTAGGCTGAGCTGCTACTGTCAAAGGCTACCAGGTCAAGTCAAAAAAACTCTAAGTAAGTAATGAACCCCTGACATCAGAGGAACAGGGTGGTGGTGAGCAGCTCCTGCACACGGGCTGGTTGTAACCAGCGGCTGCTGGGACTGGGTCATCAGGATGACGACAGCAACACAACCCTTGCACTCTGTCCTTGAAGCAGGCCTGGGCCGACGGTCGCTGCAGAACATGCACGTGGGGCTCAGACCGCAGGCATTCCCACCAGCCAGCCCGAGGGTTTCGCAGAAGAGGCCAGCAGGGTTACCCGTGGAATGTCACTGCGTCCTAGGACACACTTAGGCCAGGCTTCTTCAGGGCAGGCCTGGGCCACTGCAGCAATCTCAGGATAACGCTGCTCTGCAGACCCTGGGAGTCAAGCGTTCCTAGACTTCTCAGGAGCTGGCTCATGCTTTCTCTTTGGATGTTCAATCTTTGGGCCACCTGGTACTATTTTGGGGAATTGTGGAATTTGAAAATAAAAATTAGCCAAACTTTTGAACTGTAATATAAATACATACACATATATATCTATCTAACAAGGATAGCAGAACACTAAACAAAATGACATGGCTGGGTGGACGGCATGGCTCCACTCAGCCCTGCCCTGAGGTCTGAGATGGATGCCTACAGGCGTGGGTCAAGTCCCCTCCATCCCCACAGCACCACAGGCTGCGGGCTGACCCTTTGTGGGACTCAGTTCCTACAGGTCAGCACACTGACTCCTTGATTGCCCAAAAGAGAGAGTCTGGCATGGCATCTACCCCGCACAGCCTGGCTCAAGTCCAGGTGCAGAGAGCAGCCAACTGCAGGCAGGCAACTCCCTCACGACACCAACTATGGGAGAGAAAACAAATGTCTTCAGTCTCTGAAGCAAGTGCCCTGGAGTGGTGCAGAAACTGCCCTCCACAGAATGGCCTTGATCCTGGGCTGCCATCGTCCTTGCCAGACACCAGTGTTCTCACCGTAGGTAATAGTCAATCGCAGCGGAGAAAGCAGCAAAACCTCCACAGCCGATGACCCCAGCCTTCAAGCCAGCTGTAAAGCAAACACAAATGACATTACCTGTGGTGACAGACGCTGGGTCAAGCTGCACTCAGGACAAGTCTGGGTACTTAGAGATGTAAAGAAGCTGGCGAACATGTTCCCCATCGTTCAACGTAGCAGAGAGCTGGAAGACTTCAGTGAGGCTGTGCACACGAGCTGATCCAGCATGCTTTTATCTAACTGTATGTTCGTTTAACTTTTTTCATTCCAAAGAACTGCTACTTCTAGTCTCGTGAAAATAGCTCCTCACAGGCAGGAAACTGGTTAACAGAACCAGCCCTTGGAATCAAGTGAAAGCATATGGCCTGTTACTCTAATTTGTTTATGGAATAAATTCCTGGGAAGGTGATCAAAGCAATCCCAGAGGGAGCTGAGCCTCTCAAAGGCCCTGACAAAGCTGAGAGATGGTAAGACCAAAGGAGAAGTTACTCCATAAATCACAAATGGCTGTGTGAGGAGGAGAATCAGGTTTTAATGACAGAAAATCATCCTGCCTCTCAGAAAATGAGAAGACAGCCTTTTTGCTTTGGGTAAGTCCGGGCACAGCAGATGGAGAGTGGCCCAGTGATAGACACTGTTAGGGAAGTTAAGTCACTGACGCCCTGCTCCGCACTCTTGATAGATACGCCAACAGGGAGAAGTGGCAGGGAATCAGTTTCTTGGCTGCTTACAGTAGATAATCCAACATTTCTTGGATACCTATATTTGGCTTTCAAAGGGTGGAGATCTAAGAACCCTAAACTGCAAAAACATTACTGTGAGAACTTATACACAGAATTAAAATGACTGCATAGTATGAAGAAAGATGTCTGTTTGAAATGCATGGAGCTGAAAGTTAAGCAGAGCTTATTGTTTGGACAAATGGGCTTCCCAGGGCTGAATGGGGTCCAGCTATGCTTCTGTACTACCCTGCATAGCAACACATTCCAGAGATCACTTGCTATTATGAAGTTCTTCCCATATGTTCAATATGGGGACAGTTCTTTATTCTAAGATAGATATAGTTCTCCATGGGTTTCACATGGGGCTATCTGTCCCTTAGCATTTCTCCTGATGTACTCTGCATATAAGTTAAATAAGCTGGTGACAATATACAGCCTTGACGTACTCCTTTTCCTATTTGGAACCAGTCTGTTGTTCCATGTCCAGTTCTAACTGTTGCTTCCTGATCTGCATACAGGTTTCCCAAGAGACAGGTCAGATGGTCTGGTATTCCCATCTCTTTCAGAATTTTCCAGTTGATTGTGATCCACACAGTCAAAGGCTTTGGCATAGTCAATAAAGCAGAAATAGATGTTTTTCTGGAACTGTCTTGCTTTTTCAATGATCCAGCGGATGCTGGCAATTTGATCTCTGTTCCTCTGCCTTTTCTAAAGAAGATCCAACCAGTCCATCCTAAAGGAGATCAGCCCTGGGTGTTCATTGGAAGGACTGATGTTGAAGCTGAAACTCCAATCCTTTGGCCACCTCATGCGAAGAGTTACTCATTGGAGAAGACCCTGGTGCTGGGAGGAATTGGGGGCAGGAGGAGGAGGGGACAACAGAGGATGAGATGGCTGGATGGCATCACCGACTCGATAGACATGGGTTTGGGTGAACTCCGGAAGTTGGTGATGGACAGGGGGTACTGGCGTGCTGCGACTCATGGGTTCGCAAAGAGTCGGACAAGACTGAGCGACTGAACTCACTGATTTGTCCCCCAAGATACACTGGAAACACTTCTACTTGTCACCACTAGGGGGTGCTACTGGCATCTAGTGGGGAGAGGCCAGGAACAGCACTCCCCTCCGCCCAGCAAACACTCCTCTGGTCCAAAAGGTCAACAATGCTAAGGATCAGAAACCCTGATCTAGATACTAGAAGTTTCCAAAATTGAGTTAACACAGAAAATGTGATTTACTTGTCAGCAGAGGAGAATATCAAGTTCCACATATGCCTTGAGCTATCCTTGGAACACTCATATGTTTGGAAATCTCAACTTCAGCATGTTGTCCAAGGCCACAAAGAAAAGCATGTGAGAACTGTTTACTAACCTCTGAAACCAATGGCTCCTCCAGTGATGCAGCCACTAATGACACTGTTCTTCCAATCTGATTTTCCCCGGTACTGTGGGTGGAGAAGAGCAGTTCAGAGCCAAACAAACAAGCCAGACAGGAAAACTAAGGGGAAAAAGACAGGGTTTCTAGCTGGCTAATTTAGTTCCGCCTCAAAGGAAACCTATCTTTTTTTTCTTTCAAAAGTATAATTCCTAAAATTTGAATGTGTTCACAAATGCTTCCTGCACATGGTACCAAAGTGCTAAGCCAAGTGTCACATTTGAGAAGTAATCAGAATCTCTTCTCAGGTTCCCCAATAAGTCTCTTGTTTAAAATTATTAACCAGGAATTCTCTGGTGATCCAATCATTAGGACTCCATGCTTGCTTCCACTGCAAGGGGCCCAGGTTCCACCCCTGATTGGGGAACTAAGATACTACAAGCCACAAGGTGCAGCCAAAAACAATAATAAAAAAATAATTAACCAACTTCTGGCCTATAAAAAAAATTAAAAATAAGGCAAGCCCAAATCATAAATTCACAAGAAGTTTACATTAGGGACTATTTAATGGAAACCGAATCCAGCAAGTACTGGACACTTCTGACCTGCTTTCTAGTAGCATTGGGTATTTCTCTTGAGAACTCACAGGATGGAAACAGGCAAGGCTTTCTCAGAAGGCAGGGACACTTACAGATTCTACTAAACATTCAGTGCAAGAAAACATGGCGCCCACAATGGCAAAATTTTTGGCATAGGACATTCCTCTCTGGCCCATGTCTTTAAAAACTTCTCTGGCCGTCGGCGTGCGGTAAGGATCCTTGGGGTCAAAGCCCACGTTGGTATCAATGCCAGCGGTGAACACCCCAAATGCACCTCCCAAGACAAATCCTAAAAATGAACAGAGATGAAGATTTCCTTGGCACCTTTTTCAGATTACTGTAATAGGGTCATACTCAAATTGCACCTTTTGGATGGCCACCAGTGAAGAGGATACCCTGTCCCCTTCTTGCCTCAGAAACTCTCCACTGGCCTGGTTTCCACATTACAAAATCCAAGATCGATCTAGTTGGCAGCTTCTTCTCTGACTTTTTTTCTATTTCTTCTTCCTTTCATTTTCTAACATTCTTCAAGATTCCGTCTTTAACTCTCTTTCTCTACACTCTCACACATAAACTCTCAAGTTCAGGTATCAACTTTGCAAATCTCACTCCCTTGACAATGGTGACATTCATAAAAGTCATTTGGTAAGTACCATATACCACTTACTGACACTTTATTGTCCCAGCCTTACTTATTCCTTGCAGTAATCCTGTGAGGTAGATACTATTTTCCATTCCTTTCTGTAGTCGAAGAAACTGAGGCTCAGAGAGGTAAACTAACTTCCCTAGGGTCACAAAGTTCCCAAATGGCAAATGCCATGCTGTGGTCCACAGCTGACCTTCCTGAGCCTGCTGGACATTTCCACATGGATGTCCTCTTGCCACCTCAAGGTCAGTATGTGTTCAATGAAATCATGGGGACCTCCCCTCCAGACCTCCCTGCTTACGGCTCCTGTTCTCCAGTCATTCCTGTGCCAAACTTCAGGCACACTTAAGGGTGTTTCTCTGCTTCCTCCTGTGACACTAGGTCCACAATTATCCTAGCCTAGGACCTTCATCACTTCCACCCTGGAGCACTACAAAGACTCACTCATTATTTCAACAGATATATAAGAGATCTAGGGTCAGACACAATGATGAACAAAGACCCAGTCCATGTCTCACTGACCTTCAGTCCAGCAAATTCCCTATATGGTCTCCCTGCCTACTGACTTTCCTTCCCTTTGCACACTCCATCATGAGTCATCAAGCTCTTGGTAACCCTAAAAACCCATCAATGACTGTCCTAATGCCTACAGGCAAAAAGCTCAACCTGCACCACTCCACCCCAACTTAAAAAGCCATTTCTCTTTGTCTACCCTCATTCTCTTAATCCTTCAAGACACAGGCTCCAGTCTCACCTCTTGTGGCCTTCTCCCAACCAAAAAGATCTTTCTTCCTTCTGCTCAATTTCACGTTTCCACTCTCACTATATTCGTTTCTTAATTTCCTTTCATTCTCAATGAGACTTTAACTCACCTGCAAATGTAGTCAGCCTCTTAGCACACAGGAGGGACACCTACATTCTCAAATCCTCAAAGGATTAAAAAACAAAACAAAAACATGCCTTCTTTCTCCCTCGTTCCAGCTGTCCAGTCACATTGGGCTCACTGGCCTTGCTGTTTTTTCTAGCCTGAAGTCACTTCCGGCCAGACCTTTGCAAGTGCTGCGCCCCAGGTCTGCAGCACTGTCCTTCTCAACACTTTCCTTTCTGTGTATATTAAAATATTAGCCTCATGAGAACAAGGCTCTCGTCTCTCATTCTGTCTTTCCACCGCCTGGCACGTGACAACTGCTCAGTAATAATTTGCTAAAAAGTAATTATTTTAAAGCGAACGAATGAATGAATGAAGTCAACCATTTTATAATCCCCAGGTCCCGACCCAGGACCGGTTCCCTGATGGAATTTCCAGAGGCGAAAGCCAACCTCGGGGTCTTGGGAGGAGCTGCTCAAGTTCACTGACAGGTGGGGTGGGTCAAGGTCGCGCGGCCCCGGGCCCCCTCGCCTCCTAGGTGCGTGGTCTTCTGAGCAGCCGCCCAAGCCCTCAGCCTCCCAAGGGCCCCGCGGCCCCGTCTCACCTCCCACGCAGGCGAGCGCAGCCTTGAAGGCACAGCTTTCCATCGCCCTCTCGATCATCTNGATGGAGAGCGAGGGAGGCCGAGGCTGCTACTCCCTCCAGCCAGTTGTTGTCAATGGAGTTGACGATGTGGGACTAGCATTGCGGCGAAAGCCACTTCGATTATGCTGAATCACCTAAAGTGTTTACTAGCTTGCAAACTCAGAACCTGGAGGTTAACTGAGAGATAGCACCGTGTATGAACCCAGGAAACCTTTCACAGTAGTTTCTATGGTACCAAAATGGATCCCAAACTATTGCATTGATCCAGACTTGCAGCATATCTGGTTGTATCAACTAAGAGAAACATAAATGAAAACCGAAGATGGGGAGGGTAGCCAGTCAACAGAGACTGAGAGACCCCTTGGGCAGCCAGAGTTGTCTGTGTCGCCAGGCAGAACCTACAGTTCACCCTGCTTCAGCTCCCACCAGACCATGAACCCACTCATCCTAACTGGTAGCTTCCCAGTTGTTGAGTCCAAACCTCATTGCACTCAGTGGCTCAGCTGCATTTGCCGCTGTTGACACATCATTGCTTTGAAGATTCTTCAGTTTCTGTGGAGCTTCTCTCTCCTAGTTAGTCCCATCAGGGCTTCATCCTTTATCCTCACTCTGCCTGGGCAGCTCATCCACGCTCCTGACTTCTACTACCACCTGTACTGCAGGGTGCCTGCACGCGCGTGTGCTAAGTTGCTTTAGTCGTGTCGTGTCTGACTCATTGCGACCCCCTGTAGCCCACCAGGCTCCTCTGCTCATGGGATTCTCCAGGCAAGAATACTGGAGTGGGTTGCCCTGTCCTCCTCCAGGGGATCTTCCCAACCTAGGGATTGAACCGGTGTCTCTTCTGCATTGTCAGGCAGGTTCTTTACCACTAGTGCCACCTGGTAAGCCCCTGTATTGCACCAGTGACTCCCAAATCTTCATCTCCAGCTCCGAACCTTCTCATTAGCATGGGAACCAGACGTTCCCTACAGGCATCTTTAATTCAGCACACTCTGCCAACCACCCATTCCTTCCAGAAGAGTGAGGGGCCCGGGGTTCTGATTCACACAGAGGTTTTTACAGCCAAAGTTGGATCTGAGAGAAGTTGGGACAGACCCCTAGGCAAGTCTCAGGCAAGGTGGCCTTGGAAAGCAAGGAACGATCTAAACAATTAATCCCTGGGATGAGTTAGAGAGCAAGAATCAATCCCACAATGAAGAGTCTGCATCAGCGTGCAGGTGAGATCAAAGTCAGCAAGTGAAATCAAAGTCACCTGCTTGCCGCAACTAGAAAAAGCCTGCATGCAGCAACAAAGATGCTTGCAGGCAAAGATAAAAAAAAATTTTTAAAGCTGTGGTACCAATGTGACCATGGTGAGGCGGGGAGAAGCCTTTTCTGGAACATGATGGCCTGGATCACAGAAGGAGACACAGATACCCGGATCCAGTACCTCTCTTCCCTCACCCATCTCCTTCCATAGGTAGAATGGGTTTCACCTGATGGAAAGCTTGAACCTCTTCAAGCATATTCCACAGGTAAGAAGTAGTTTCCCATGTCTGTTTCCCTGGCCTGAACCTTTGCCTGTACTCTAGGGATTTATCTGGCCATGGCCTCACGGGAGTCCAGTCGCTCTCACGTTACAGGTTGTCTGTTCTGGCCGTGGGGATACAGGGTTGAGGCAGCATCTCAGTGGGTCAGAGAGAACAGGAGACACTTCATGATAAATGAGATTCACAGAGAAGTCAGAATGCTCTGAGTTGATGATCCATCACTTGGACTGACGGGTAGTGGCACAGATGGGGAGGTGCCACACTTGAGGAGCGCCTGATCATCTCTCGCCCTGCGTGTCTGGGAGAGCCTGGCTGGCCTGTAATTGCCTCGGCATGTCAGGAGCCCGGGAGTAAAAGAAATAGCCCGAGTGGGGTGGAATGAGGAGATCCAAGTTGAGAAGCGCAGTGTGTCCTGTGTGGATTCGAGTTGTATGTGAATTTGGTGACAGCGATTAGTCTGGATAGTCCCGTTGCTGGTAGGCGGTCTGGCCACAGAGGTAACTGAGTAGCCAGCTGAGTCACCCTGGATGGTGAGTACTGGATAAGTGACTTTGTATTTAAAGGGCCCTGATCCATGTCCTTCAAAATCAGAGGACGGCTAGGAACTACGCGTGGAAATATGGCAGCTGAGAAACTCATGGAAGAAGATACTAACAAGAAGTGGCTGGAGCTTGGCTGGAGCAGAAGCTCAGGAACCCAGAGAAGGTGACAGTGTATCTACCAGCATCCCCAGGATGGCTTTGTCTTCATGTGAGAAATGTAGGTCAGAGGAGAAATCCAAGGATATTTGAGAATAAAGACTTGGTATAATCTTGGACTTCCTTGATGGTGCAGTGGATAAGAATCTGCCTGCCATGGGTTTGATCCCTGGTCCAGGAAGATTCCACATCCTACAGAGCAACTGAGCCCGTGAGCCACAACTACCGAAGCCTATGAGCCTAGAGCCTGTGCTCCACAACGAGAGAAGCCACTGCAGGAAATCTGAGCACCATAGCTAGAGAGGAGCCCTCTCTCGCCACCACTGAAGAAAGCCTGCTTGCAGCAACAGAGATGCAGTGCAACCAAACATAAATAATAAAATAATAAATACATTTTTAAAAAGACTTGGCACAATTCTGGCACCACCTGTCACACGTGGTCACATAAGGCAGTGGGTGAACTTTAACAGAGGGCCACCTGAAGCCTGGCACACCTGTTTGGCTAGTTTCTGGTTAGGAAGGAATGACGGTGAGACACCACACCTGAGCAGAGGCTGCCCCTACCTGGGTGTACTGCCATATTGCTTCACTCTCCGAGCACAAAACCATCAGTGAGTGACCCCTTTACCCACTCGCCACCATCCCCAAAGCCAAAGTTTTCCATGTCCTGATAGATGAATGAGAAAGCCTGGAGTGCTCTGGGTTGAAAGAAGGAACTTTCCTAGGAGGGGCACAGCAGGCATGCAGCTTTGTTGGGGCCTGAGTCCAGGCAGGGCAGGTATTATTTTCGGTTGTAAATAACTTCTTTAGCCACAGCTCAGTCACTTGTGAGCTCTGTTGATCTGCAAGGAACGCTGGCAGGTAGGCCTCTGAGCAGACAGAAGAATAAGAGCCTCTCATTGAATGCATTGCTTGGGCGTCAGTGCCCTGTATGGACAAGAAGCTGTATGATTGAGAGCTGTATGATTGGATGCTGAGGCCAGCCTGGGTTTTAGAGGGAAACTTCCATCCCTCCATCCAAGAGAAGAGACTTTGGCCCCAAATGGGCTCTGGGAGCTCTCAGGAGGCAGCACCTGTGTGAGGTTGGCAGGAAATGCTTTGGACTGTAAACTGGGAGTGAAAGGACAGAAGCCTCTTGCCCCAATAGGAAGCCTCAGAAAGCAAAGATCAAAATAAAGAAATAAACACACTAAACCTTGAAAAAGAAAAAGAGCAAAGAGCAGCATGAACCCATCGGGGCAGCAGTTAGCCAGGAAAAAAAACCAAACTATCAGATTTCCAAATCAGGCTCCCCAGGGTCAAGGAAGCAGATCTGAGAGGCAGAAGAGAGAGTTCATCTAAGGGGGTGTGGCTTTTATCGTGCACCCACAGGGAGATCCTGTTATAGGGCTACAGGTTTCAGGTGGACCTGAGTTAGACCTTATTTTCCTCCTCAAACCTGCTCATCTTGAACTTCCCACCGGGGTGAATGGTGCTTCATGTGCTCTATTGTCTTAGATTTCATTCCTCCTGCATCTCCTATACACCTTTTAAATGTTTTTAAAACCCATCCTTCCTTTTTAGACTCAATGCTCTGATTTGCTGCTGCTGCTGCTGCTTCTAAGTCGCTTCAGTCGTGTCCGACTCTGAGCCCACCAGGCTCCCCCGTCCCTGGGATTCTCCAGGCAAGAACACTGGAGTGGGTTTCCATTTCCTTCTCCAATGCATGAAAGTGAAAAGTGAAAGTGAAGTCGCTCAGTCGAGTCTGACTCTTAGCGACCCCGTGGACTGCAGCCTACCAGGCTCCTCTGTCCATGAGATTTTCCAGGCAAGCATTTTCCAAATGTTCCGATTTAGTCTCTAGTCAATTTTCTTTTTTTTAATAATTAATAAATTTTTGGATCACTAGATCTTCATTGCTGTGTGTAAGCTTTTTCTAGTTGCCGTAAACAGGGGCTACTTTCTAGCTTCGGTGTCCAGGCTTCTCATTGCTGCAGCAGCTTCTCTTGTAGAACACGGGCTNTTTAGTCTCTAGTCAATTTTCTTTTTTTTAATAATTAATAAATTTTTGGATCACTAGATCTTCATTGCTGTGTGTAAGATTTTTTTAGTTGCCGTAAACAGGGGCTACTTTCTAGCTTCGGTGTCCAGGCTTCTCATTGCTGCAGCAGCTTCTCTTGTAGAACACGGGCTCTAGGTGTTCAGGCTTCAGTTATTGTGACCCACAGGCTTAGTTGCTCTGAGGTATGTGGGATCTTCCCTGAGCAGGGATCGAACTCGAGTCCCCAGCACTGCAAGGCAGATTCTTTAAGCCCTGGAGCACCAGGGAAGCCCTCTAGTCAATTCTTACCTAATAATCGACTCTTCATTGTTGGGCATGCCTCCTCCGTTGCTCTTCTCCAAACCATCCACAGGATGGTCTTTCAGCACCAAAGCGTGATCGTATGTCCTGCTCAGAATTCTTCTCTGTGTCAGGGTAAAGTCTAAATTTGATGTGTTGCTTCTACAACTTGTGCCCAGGAAGACATATGCTTCTGTCCAAGCTTAGTGCTTTCTCGAACATTTCCATTTCCAGTGGTCTGCTTTTGATAATCTGTTTTGGATCTGGAAGTGGTGGCTCAGAATCATTCTCCATAATGTGTGGTCTTTAGTGTTTGTGAGGTGAGTTTGGACTTTAGGGCTCCTTGTTATTTCTTTGATTTGTGCCCAGTCCTCAGTCAAGTGTAAATATATACAGTATTCTTGCCTGGAGAATTCCATGGACAGAGGAGCCTGGTGGGCTTTAATCCATGGGGTTGCAAAGAGTCAGACACAAAGTGACTTAGTGTAGCACAATACATATATATAATATATATGTATGTATATGTTTATTTATATATATATGTAGGAATTCCCTGGTAGCTGAGCTGGTAAAGAACCTGCATGCAGTCCAGGAAAACTGGGTTCAATCCCTGGGTCAGGAAGATCCCCTAGAGAAGGAAGTNGGCCACCAGGGAGCTTTTCATTGTCTGGCTGTCCAGCCAGCCTTCCCCCGTGATACCTCCCGGGCACCGGACCAGACCCGTCCATGTGGCTGTTAGTGGCTTGCTTGGTGGGCCACTGGTGTCTTGGCATCGAATTAAACGCTGAACCGATTCCTTAAGTGCAGATTGACCAGAAAAATGAGAATGGGGGAAATTTACACTCCTCTGTCAACTTCTCAACCCCTCCTCTACCCCGGGTTTGCTGCTGAAATTAGCTTGGATTTTTGAGTGTGTCTGTTGGATGAAGATGTCTGTTTTAATAAACCGAATTCAGGAAATTTTGCCATGAATCGAAACAGAAAAAGTTTTGGAGCGCTCTTGCTTAATTAGTATGCCTGCTGCAACGTGTGAATCCAGCAGGGTTCTTTCCTGAGGAGAATCTCTGTTTATGGAGTGGGCAGAAGGGCTCTGCTGGGAGCGTTTAGATTCCACTCCGGAGGATGGTAAGGGCATGCCATGTGTTTCTTTAATGCCTATAGAATCTTGTTGAGAAGCATGATTTAGATTTAGTGAGAGTAAAAGGCTTATACTGTGGCCCCATGTGTCTCAAGTAAATCATCCATAGAAGCAATGTAAGGTACAGACTTGGTATTCAAAGTATGAAACCCAGTTTAACAAATAGAGTTTGTAAATTTAGCATTGGAAAAACATGGTCTCACAAACCACACAGAGGCAACACTTTGCGTTTTAACCACTTTTTAGATGATCTTGTCCATATTTGTCTTATCTGTTTGGTACAGTTCAGGAATATGAATAGCCAGTCCTTTTTTGCTTTAAAACATGGGAATCCTTTGTTTTCCTCAGTGGTAGTTTTTATGATCCTTTTGGGGAGGAGTAATGTCCAGAAAGTGATTTATCAAGAAATGTTTTCATTATTATGGCCTAGATCTATTGTAGACCAAAGTCTGTGTAAAGTACTGTCCTTATTGGGCATTACAAATGATTTCTAGCTTTTGCAAATACACAGTGATGGTAAAATGTTACAGACTTAAGGCCTATTGTTATGTTTTCCTCCGTAAGTGATGGAAATAAATTTTCTGGATAGTAAAATAAGGAGCAAATTGAGATGTTTCGCAAATGCCTAAACCTTTTTTTTTTTTTTCAAAAAGAATATTTAACGTGACAAAAGACCCTGATGCTGGGAAAGATTGAAGGTGGGAGGAGAAGGGGACGACAGAAGATGACAGGAGGCTTGGCATGCTGCAGTCCCAGGGGTCGCAAAGAGTTGGACACAACTGGACGACTGAAGAAAAACAACAGCGACAACGAACCATGACTGTTTCACTATGTCTGACCAAGTCCTTTTGTGCACACACACAAAAAGTGGTTTGTGACCCCAGCCTGGACCTGTTCATTCCACCAAGATGAGGGTCTAGATGATACAGGGCAGACCCTGATTTGAAAATGCACTTCAGTTTTCTGGCACATGCCCTCGCCATGGTGTGTTAGCATTTTACCAATTTACTTTTTGCTCGAAGTTTTTCTGACTCACATTCTATAGTTCACCTTGTTCTCTAAAACCAGTCCCGCTTTTTGAGAAGGTAGTTTCTGCCCCTGGATATTCGTGAATAGGCAACTTAAGATTTGATCCTAGAAACATTCTTTTTCATGGTGACATACCAGGTAAAAAGGCTCTATCCAGCTGGGTTTCTTATGGAAAACATACTCTTGGAAATAATAACAGCTGTGTACTTACTTTGGAAGAAATTATTCTCTCCCTTGAAACCAAAGAGATGTAAAAACATTCCTTTTCTGTAACTTTGAGTTTTTGTCTCTCTCGTTTGAAATTGGGGTCCTGAGAAATCTGTGTGCTTGTGATGCCAATTCTGCGATAATCGTGAAAAACCCAGGGCACCCCCAGTTCAGGGTGCTGACTCAGTGGACACTTACCTTCTTGTTGATGGACCCTGTCCCTGTTGTTTCACCCAAGGATAAAAATAGCATTAGAGGAAAGGATTTTGTTTTTACATTGAAGGGAAACCAAAGTTCCAGATTACTAATTTTTTTCAAGTTCTCATTAACATTTATTCTTAAAACCATTCGTATACTTCCCATTGGGATAACAAAGGATATGGTTCTAATTAGTTATTGGCTGGCATTTCTCTAAAGAAAATTGAAAAATTATGGTGGGGAAAGAAAATGCCGTGTGGTATTTTTTTCTTCTTTTATTAATTTCCCCCTTATTTAGTAAGAAAGTCCAGGGATAACCATATATGTTAAAACTGCATTTTGCCTGGCTTCTCTCACCTTAATTGAAACTGTGAGAGAACACCAGCTAATAGGATTCCCGCATCTTTGAAAAAAAAAAAAATTCTTTATGGAACATTGTCCTGTTTCTGCTTGCTTTTGTGGTCGGTGCAAAGGTAATTGAAGCTTCATTTTTTGGCTTCCAAGCACACACATAAATAGCTGTGTAGAAATTATTAGATGATAATAGAACTTTGAGTGCTTTCATAAGAGCTGTGTTGTCAGGAAACATAATCCTAAAGTTAGGGCAGTTAGATTTGTTTTAATACGAAGATTTTTTGTTTTGTTAATAGACATTTTTCAGATTTCTGGAGAGAAAATGTGATGAATAGTTGGAAAATGGTGAAGATTTGGACTTTGGGGATTTGATCTACTCCTTTGCATGTGTGCTAAGTCGTGTCCGGCTCTTTGTGACCCTGTGGACTGTAACCCACCAGGCTCCTCTGTCCATGGGATTTCCCAGGCAAGAATATTGGAGTGCCATTTCCTTCTCCAGGGGATCATCCCAACCCTCCCGACCTAGGGATGGAACCCAAGTCTCAGGGATGAAACCTGAGTCTCTTACATTGGCAGGTGGATTCTTTACTACTGAGCCACCAGAGAAGCCCATTTATGCCTGGGCTGAATGCCTGATGGAAAACATTTGATCGGGGTGTGCGCCCTGACATGAAAAGATGCAGTACCACTGGTCTTGCTCTGGCCAGGTTTGATGGGCCCTGGCTTGCTCCTAGAACTTCCTGCCCCACAGAAAGGGGACAAGAAAGTTGGAGCAGGGGAGTGTCAGAGTTGGGGGTTCTGGTCTAGCATCTCTGGTCCACCCTTTTCAGCCAAGGCAAGTGGTATCTTCCTGTACCCTGTGTCGGTTGTTTGCTCTGGGTGATTGTGGTTCAGACTGAGTCAGAGACTTGGCTTAGAATTCACCTCAATCCCTTGGCTCTCAGGATGGGCCAAGATTTGGTACCATTCCTGACAGTCTTACAGCTCCATCTCTTCCAACTCTTCCTCCCTCTAATCAATTACCCTAAGCCACCAAGAGAATGATTTCTGCAACACCGACACAGCACTCTGCAGGTGATAAAAGATGGTAAAAAGGCACAGCTGTAAACACTGGACTTTTCTGCCTTCTTCATAAGGAGCCTGGACCAGCCAGGACAGCTCCCTCTGTTGACTGTGTTTCCAGGATCCATCTCATAAAAGACAACAGTCTGATTAAAGTAATAGGAGCACTTTTCCTTGAGAGGCTTTTTCCTCATTCCATTATCTGTAAAGAATTTTTTTAATCTTGTTTTTCTACTCTGCATAACGAAGCTATGTAGTGTAGTGGCTGAAAATACAGACTCTTGTCCATCTGCCTGAGTTTAGATCCTTCCTCTGCCATTCATTAGCTATGTGATCTTGTGCAAGTTACCCTACCTCTCTGTGCTTCAAGTTCCTTACCTGTAAAATGAAGATGACAACAGGACCCGCCTCACAGGATTATTGTAAAGATTATACAAGATAATATACACGTGCCTGGTGTATCATGCTTGCTCAGTAAGTGCTAGCAATTATTATTTGTTAATAAATGGCCGTGAACTTTTTAGTCACTCATTTTATATGTGAGCCTTCGGTATATATCACATTATATACTCACAAAACTGTGATGAGGTGTGTTTCTAACTTTTCAAATAAATGACTTTATAAGCGTACAAGGATCCGATCAAGAATCACTCTCAAAGAGATTACAATCGAGGAGAAAGATATAGAAAAATGAAAAAAAAAGCAAACAAATGTTAGAAACAACGTCCCTGAAAGTACTGATTGTGCTGATATTTACTGAGCTTCGTACTTGTATTTGCCAGTGAAACTTGAGACAGCCAGGCAGGGAAGCCAGGCATGATAAAGAATAAGAGCTTTCAGATGATGGGGCACCCTTCTTGAGAGAGATTAATTACACACTTGGATGGTCGTTTTTGTGGTTTGCCAAAGCCATTAGGCGTGTCTTCTGCGGATCCTGGCTGCTCAAATCTGGGCGGCATGGGGGCGGCAGGATTACTGCTCTTTCACGTGGGAAATGGATGGTGCCCGGTCCCGGAGCTGTAGAAACCTCACCCCCTAACTTGGAGCCGCCTCCCTTCCCAGCTCTGGAATGTTGTAGGATAGGTTTGTTCAGACCTGTCGCCATTTGGGATTTAGTACTCATCTTTTAGTTAGTGGCTCAGGCCTGACCCACTGGCTGTCCACAGCTCTTGCTGATCAATTCCTCTTCTGAT
This sequence comes from Neotragus moschatus, assembly GCA_006410615.1. NCBI lineage: Eukaryota > Metazoa > Chordata > Mammalia > Artiodactyla > Bovidae > Neotragus > Neotragus moschatus. The sequence continues at coordinate 2,297,547 of SJYA01002500.1, forward strand.
ACAGGTTGGGAGTGAACCAGAGCACAGAGGAAAGCAGTGGGTTTTGAGGTTAGGGTCATTGATTTCATTTACTCATTTCTTCCCCCCATCCCACCCCCTTTTTATCACTGTGCCTTGTGGTTTGAGGCTTTGTTTTAATATCTGAGCAAATTGGAGAAAGAAGGCTTTGTATAGTATACAGCTGGGGTGGGGGGTGAGCAAGTCCCTCAGTCGGGGGGGGGGCGGGTGGGGAGGGCCGTGGAAGGGGCGGTTCTTCTTTATTTCCTATGAGGACCTGGGGCCCCAGGGCTGGTCCCATNTCAGCTATTTGACTGTTTTCCTAGAGAGAGAATTGAGATGTTCAGAAAATGGTCTCTGAAGTCAGCTCTTATTAATGCATCATCTTGGTGTGCTTTAAAATACTGTCAGAAGGACTTCCCTGGCAGTCCAGTGGTTAAGACTTATAAAATACTGTCAGAAACCCAGGTCCCCTTGAAGCTGTGGTTTGCAGTGTGCTATGTACCAGGAGGAGATGAGCCATGGAGGCTGTGGCGACTCTGCACACGGTCACGCCCTCCATGGTGACCATATGCAGAGCTGGTTTTAAGTGTGTTTCTGTTTGAAGACACCTTCTTCAATACATATTGTTGGTTCAGTAATGCTGAACTTATGACCCAGCTCTCTAGCCCTTATCTGAAGGAAGTTTATCTAGCACACGTTTTCTTCTTAAGAAACATCATAGTTTTCTTGCATTTGGGAACACTAGACAGCCCTTCAGCACGATACTTGGGGGGCCATTTCAAACAGTGAAATAACCAAAAAAAATAAAATAAAACAAAAAAAAAAACCAAGCACAAAAATGCAAAAAATGTGGCACCAAGCAGACTGTGAAAAGGACGCTTGTTTATAGTAGGAGCAGAGTGAGGCCTTGCTTGACTTCAGCTGGGAACACGTGTGGTGGGTGGGTGACTCGTATTTTTCACCACCCTGTGCACATCTGAGAATGACCACGGAAGTGTCACTGGACTGACTGGGGGTTACAAATAAATTATAGCAAGTGGGGAAATTCACAAATATGGAACTCATGAATCATGAAGATTGAGTGCACCCCTTTCTCCCAAATATTATGCTGAATGTGCACCTATTATGCTAACCCCCACCTTTTTAATTGTGATATTTATATTAGGAGGTACAGATTTACAAAACGAAGAATACTAAATTTCACCAACCAGGAGACTTTCCTGGTGGTCCAGTGGTTAAGACTTCATGCTCCCATGCAGGGGACATGGGTTCAATCCCTGGTCGGGGAGCTAGATCCCACATGCTGTGCAATGGGGCCAAAACATTAAAAATAATAAATAAATTCCACCAACCAGAAATCACCACTGTTTACATTTTAGTGCCTGTGTCTTTCTGGTGATTTTTCTTTGCAACTATGTACCCATCATCTGTACTCTTATTTTGTATGTGTATATACATAAATGTGTGTGTTTAAAGCAAAATTAGTATCATACCATGCTTATTTTATAGTTCCTTGTTGTTGGAGTCTAAAATTAGAGGCAGGGGAGTGGTAGTCCAGTGATTAGAACTTGGTGCTTCCAATGCAGGGATCTTGGGTTCAATCTCCTGCCTGGGAACTAAGATCCCACAAGCCTCATGGTACAGCTAAGAAAAAAATGGGGGGGGGGCAGGGACATCAAGGTGTGGACTGTGTCCTGTTGGGGACCACTGATGGGTTCTGAGCAGTGACAGCCTGTAATCAGATTAGATATGCAACCATGGTAGTCATGTAGACAATGGACTTGAGGGAAAGAAACCAGAGTCAGCTGTTCAGTATGGTGGCTACTAGTTACATGAGGCTGTGAGCACTTTGAATGCAGCCTGTACTTGTTGAGATGTGCTGAGTTAAATATACACTGGATATAAAAAAAATCTGGTACCAAAAAAATGTAAATTATCTCTTTAATAACTTTTTATACCAATGACATGTTGAAATGATCATCTTTTAGATATATTGGGTTAAGTAAAATATATTATTGAAGCTAATTTCACTTTTTAAAAAAAGTTTGGCTGCACTGGGTCTCACAGCATGCAGGATCTTCAGTCTTCATTGCAGTTTGAGGGGTCTTTAGTTGTGGCATGCAAACTCTTGGTTGCAGCATGTCAGATCTAGTTCCCTGCCCAGGGATCGAACCTGAGCCTCCTGCATTGAGAATGAGGAGTTCTAGACACTGAACCACCATGGAAGTCCCTCACTTGTTTTTTTTCTTTTTTACTTTTTAATATGGCTACTAAGGTTCTTCAAATGGCGTGTATTTGTATATTTCTATTGGACAGCACTGAACCTGAGGGGGAAGGATGATGAGGGCCATCCCCATCCCAGGGTCATGGGGATGGGGATGGGGAGGAGCAGTGGATTTGAGAAACCTTAAAAAATACAGTTGATGGCTATGTCTTGGCTTTGGAGGGTGCTCCGGACTGAATAGTTGTGTCCCTCCCAAATCCATGTGTTGATTTTATTTGATTGAATACTTTAGGGTGGTAATTAGGTTCAGGTGAGGTCATGAGAGTGGAGCCCCTGTCCTGGGATGCGTGCCCTGATAAGGGAAAGGGTTCAGAGCTCGCTCCCAAAGCCCGCAGTGTGCGGACACCACGAGAAGGCCACTGTCTGCAAACCAGAAAGAGAGCCCTCTTCAAATGCTAAATCTGCCAGCCGCTTGAGTTTGGGACTTCCAGCCTCCAAAACTGTGAGAAATAAATGTCTGCTATCTAAGCTGTCTGGTCTCTGGGATTTGTTACGGCCAGGGTGAGACAGGAAGGAGTTAATGTCACCAGCGGAGGCAGGGAAAGTGGGGGCTGGGGGAGTAAAAGCAGTAGAGAAGCTCAGCTGTCTGGCTACTTGATTCCGCTCTGTGGAGAGGAAGGTCTCTGCCTGGGAAGGATCTTTGAGTCATCGGCAAAGAGAGCTGTGAGAGGGACTGAGAGTCCCAGAGAGCCTGTGGGGAGAGAAAAATCAGTGGCCTGATGGGGAGGTGTGGGAGAGAACCCTGGTGATCTGGGGCCAGGACAGCACCAGAACAGAGGGGCACAGATAGGGGCAGAGTGCTCACAGAGGCCAAGGGAAGGTGCATCAGAGAGAGGGTGAGTGATGCTGAGAACACGGAATGTCAGAAAAGCTTGAAAAGTACCTTGTGGATCTATCTGTTTAGGAAGGGTACTGTAAATCTTCATTGAGCCATTTCTCTGTGTGCATGCCTATTCAGTCGCTGAGTTGTGTCTGACTTTATGCAACTCCATGGGCTGCAGCCTGCCAGGCTTTTTTGTCGGTGGGGTTTTTCTGGCAAGAATACTGAGTGGGGTCCTCTGGAATAGGAACTGAAAGGGATCTTCCCAACCTGGGGATCGAACTCACATCTCCTGCATTGGCAGGCAAAATTCTTTACTGCTGAGCCACTGGGGAAACCCAAGCTATTTTTGTATTTTATTGTGATTAATAGTAATGCTTCACTTTTGACAGCATTTACTTTGTGCCAGGCACAGCACACAGCACTGCAGGCTTCGAACAATGAATTCCTAAGTTATTATCCCCATTGTACAGGTGAGGATACCGGGGCCTGTGGTCAATGGTGCCTGCCAGGCTCCAGCCTTGAGCTGTCCTGACACTGTAGCCCCCACAGTGTCACCTAAACTTTTTTTGCACCTCCCTTGCAACTCACTTGCCCTGGCCAGGAAGTGTCCCTCCTGCCTCAGACATGAGTCTCTTAGGCTGCATGGAAACACTCGCGTGCCTTTAGTTCTGGCCTTGTAGGGGCCATGACCATGGCCGGAGAGTGGGGGGATTTCTGCATTCCAGCATGCTGAGGTCAGAGCATGCATGCAGGCACCCAGTGGTACTGATTTCTAGGGCCGGGGCTTTGTTCTGGAGATGGCCTGGCCCCCTCTGTCTATGCTGTCTGAGTGGATGAGCCTCCACATCCAAGTACCCATTGTTTTTCTGCTTCCCATCATTTCTGCCCTAATGGCTGAAGAATTCATTAAAGAATCCACAGGAAGGACAGGATGCAGGGCAGAGTCCTTCCATCCCTCTGGGCCAGGACTTGCTGCACGGTGAGGAATGCCGCCCCCACCCCCAGCCCTGCCCAGACTCATGCCTGAGGTTTTACTGCTTTCGTTCACTTCCATACATGGAAGCAGGGTTGCCAGCCTCTGCCGGGAGCGCACCCGAAGCAGGAGGTTTACCTCCCCACAGCTGACAGACAGCCCCCTGGCTCACATGTAAAAAATGTATTTATTGAAAAAGACACTGGATTTAACCATACATGTCTGCCAAAAGAGAGCTCGGGCATCTCTACAGAGAAGAATTGTGAAAATTGCAGTCTGGTTCCTGAGTGTGGGGTTACAACAATTAGCTCCAATTCTGTGATGGTTAGAACGCTCTACTGATGGGAATGATAAGCTTTTAAATCTTCAAATAAATAAAGATGCTTTTGGAAGAGAGGCAGAGATCCATTTTATAAATATAGACATGCAGGTCTTTGTTAACATATATGAGCATACATACACTTTTCTCACTGATTGGAGGAAAAGGAAAGAAAATCTTGGACCAAACCAAGAGGGAGTAGTGCTCAAAAACAACCCAAACCCGGGCTGTCCATCATGGCCAAGCAGCCAACTGATATATATCAATTTTAAAGAACTTTGGTTCTCTTCAGTTCAGTCGCTCAGTTGTGTCTGACTCTGCAACCTCATGGACTGCAGCACTCCTCCCCATCCATCACCATCTCCCAGAGCTTGCTCAAACTTATGTCCATTGAGTCGGTGATGCCATCCAACCATCTCACCCTCTGTTGTCCCCGTCTCCTCCTGCCTTCAATCTTTCCCAGCATCAGGGTCTTTTCTAATGAGTTGGCTCTTTGCATCAGATGGCCAAAGTATTGGAGTTTCAGCTTCAGCATCAGTCCTTCCAATGAATAGTCAGGACTGATTTCTTTTAGAATTGACTAGTTTGATCTCCTTGCTATACAAGGGACTCTCAAGAATCTTCTCCAACACCACAGTTCAAAAGCATCAATTCTTTGGCACTCAGCTTTCTTTATGGTCCAGCTCTCACATCCATACATGACTACTGGAAAAACTGTGAAAGTGAAAGTTGCTCAGTCGTGTCCGACTCTTTGCAACCCCATGGACTATAAGTATTCTCCAGGCCAGAATACTGGAGTGGGTAGCTTTTCCCTTCTCCAGGGGATCTTCCTGACCCAAGAATTGAACCAGGGTCCCCTGCATTGCAGGCGGATTCTTTATCAACTGAGCTATCAGGGAAAAACCATAGCTTTGACTAGAGGGACATTTGTTGGCAAAGTAATGTCTCTGCATTTTAATATATTGTCTAGATTGGTCATAACTTTTCTTCCAAGGAGCAAGCGTCTTTTACTTTCAGGCTCTCTTGAGGAAATGCTTTTTATGTGCTTAGTTAGGGTCCTGGGTTGTTTGCTTTTGTTGCATAAGTGATCAAGGGTCGGCATAAAAGTTAGACTTCTAGAAAGTAACAGTGGATTCTAAAAGTAGTTTGGGGAAATGATGCATGTGCATTTCTTACAGAGCTGTCTCTACTGGTTCTCTTAAGCCAAATTTACCATATCATCTGGTTCTTTGCCCTGCTACCATTCTGGGTACAGTTGTTTGGACATATTTTACTGGATTTTCTTTGTAGTCTGCCTCCCCTCTCTGAGATCTGCTGTAGTGGAATCTGAATTATTTGAAAGCTGTAATTCAAGACTGTAAAATTCTGGAAGCATGGGACAGAGTCTGCTTTTGTTTTGGGGGATTTGATGAAGGGGTGAAAAGATTGCTCCCGGCCTGACGGTTTGTTCACCCCACCCTTCCCCCAAACACTAGATGCTCTTCTGGCCTTAGATAAGATCTTTTTTTTTTTTTTTTTTTTAAAGCTCCTAGTTCTTTCTTATCATGATTTATTTTGAGCTTAAAAGAGCAAACCTTAAACTTCTTGATCTTTGTCCTTGCTCCCTTCCCCCACCGGATCCCTTTCTCTAATTGTATGAAAAGATTTTGAAATTCTTCCTTGATTCTTTCCTGCCTCAAGGGGAAGGGGTGAATCGGCACCAGCTTTATTGCTCTGGTCCGTGATGTTGATCTGAATTCCTTCTCTTGCTTTTTCACGAGTTGAAAGATTTCCTGCTGTGACTGATGGATGTGTATTCAGAGGGCATTGAATTTGAAAGGTGGATGGGACTGCCTTCTGAGTTAAAGGGCTCCTTTTAAGCAACCTTTTCTCCCTTCTTCCGTTTAAAAAAAGTGATTTCTCAAGCATCAGGCTGTCATCAACCCCACTAATTGTTTAGCCTCCAAGCTGGGCCAGTAGTTGGGGCAAATCACTTCTGGCTGTAGAGCTGTTTAGCCCAAGCATTACCCTCCCAGAAGCTGCTCACCAAATGGCTGTTATCACAGGGTGTTGAGCCTGCACAGGGGGTGAAGGATGAATAATGTCTGCCTGCACCAGCCCCAGCTGCTGCTCCCAGGCCGGAGCTCAGGCTAGGTCCCAGGCCTCCCCAGGGGGGTGGAGGGTCCTCACTTCCCTGCTCTTTCCAGATTGAGGAAGGGGGGTGCAGTAAAGGAGGCCAGTGGAGGAAGGAGGAGGCTCAGTCTCTGCTCTTCCTGTTCTCTTGGGTGATTCCACATTATTGAGGAAATACAGGTCTCAGCCTCAAAGTACAGTGGGGAGAGAAGACAGGGAATGGTGTTGGCATTCCCCCTTTGTTAGGTTTCCCTCAAGTGCCTGCTCCAAGTGCAACATCATGGGGTGATTTTCAACCCTGGCTGATAAATCAGGGTCACTGGGGAGCTTTTAAAAGTGCAGATTCCCGGGTCTTGTTCCCTGCTCTGTCCCCAGCATAGAGCACATGCCTGGTACATAAAACATGTCCTATGTAAAACAAGTGAAGTTCCTGAGCAACCCATTCTGTCTGCCCATCATGTCTAGGAGAGTGAGTAGGTACCAACTTTCAGCCTGTCATTCATACACACAGAGTCCAGACTAAGCTGGAAGATGTGTCCTTCCTTCCCACATCAAGTCCCCAGCAGTCAGACAGCTCTGTACCATCCCACGTAAGGTTCTGATGATGATCAGGGCTAACATGCTTTCAGGTTAGTACTACACTCAGGTATTTAGTGCTTTGTGATCTGGAAAGACACAGAGAAGGAAGGATTCTGAGAATAAACAATCATAACAAAAATAAAAATTACAGCTTTTATTTACATATTGGGTGTGCCAACTTTGCCAGGCCCTGTCTAAATGCTTTGTATTAAATTCTCACATAGCACACTGAGTGAGGCCCCACTGGACTGCATCATTTTCCTGGTGGTGGAGCCAGTAACTGAACTCTGCCTCTAGCAGCTGCCCTGGAGATGTTCTGAGCTCCCTAATAACAGACCCAGGTTGTCACTTAAGGTGGAGTCTTCCAGTTGCCAAGCACTGAGATGAAGAGGACTTCCCATGAGCTGCTTCATTTAATTTTCACACAAACTCTATGAAGTAGGCATCATTACACCCATTGTAAAGATGAGGAAACTGAGGCCCAGAGAGATAAGAGATGTGCCCAACGTGGCAGAATCAGTCAGTTGGCTTTCTTTCTAAAACCTATTCTTTCTCTCTGTGCCCAATAATGGCTTATGGGGGGGGGGGCATAGTTTTGGCGCGTTTGGGAAGCAAATATGGCCTCTTTGACAGGAATGTCTTAGCCTGGGTGTTACTGGAGATAAGGCAGGCTAGGGTCTTGAGCACCCCAAACACAGAGAATTGGAAAAGGGAGAGCTCAGAAGAGGAATTGCATGTAGAATCAGTCAACCTCTTGTCTTCTTTTTGTTAACCCAGCTGCCCCAACACACACACAGACACACACTCTTCTGGCTACCCCAACACACACACCCAGCTATCCCAACACACACACACACACACACACACACCCAATGACCCCAGCATACACACACATACACACACACACACACACACACACACACACACCCAGCTACCCCAGCACACACACACACCCAGCTACCCCAGCACACACACACACACACACACACACACACATTCACACATACTCTCCTGGCTACCCCAGCACACACACACACACACACACTCACACATACTCTCCTGGCTACCCCAGCACACACACACATACAGCTATCCCAACATACACACACACCTGGCTACCCCAACACACACATACACACACACACACAGAGCTACCCTAGTGCACACACATGCACACACACATGCACACACAGTCTCTCCCTACCCCAGTGCACGCACACAGACACACACTCTCCCAGCTACCCTAGCACACACACACACACACACACACCACACACACACTAACATGTGGCTGCCCCAGCACACATATACACACGAGTCTCTCCCTACCCAACACACCCACACGCACACGCACACTCTTTCTCTCTCTCTCTCCCCCAGGGAAGAATGTCTGTAGCAGCAAAGAAAGAACCCTTTGAGCAGCCAACAGGGTGAAAACAGCCAAGGTCCCAGAACCCCAGGGACATTTCCAATCTGTGGTTTGCTGACCTAACCCAGAGGACCTCCTGATTGGTTGGTCATTTCTGAAAGATTAGTATTTCTATGAAAGGGCAGAATTGACAAGATTCTAGAGAAAGAGGGTAAGAAATGAGATAAGCAACTGGTAGCACATGGAAGGTAGCTGCCCCATACACACTGAATGAGGAAGGCGCAGTTGGGTCACCTCTGCCCTGTGGCCCCTGTGATCTGCTTTTAGGTACTGAATTCCCCCTGTTCATTATCTTGGGGGAAACATCCATACTCTTAGTAGCCACTGGCTTTTCAGTATCTAACTTCTGTCTCTGTGATCTCAGTGGCCACTGGCTTTTCAGGGTCCAGCTTCTAACACTGTAATCTGGGAAACACTCATCTATTTCCCAAGGTTCCTTGAAGACCCACTTGGGATTCTAGATCATGCCATTGGGCAGCAAGTTCAGATACTGACTGCCCCCTGATTGCATGAAGCACATGGGGAATTTCCACACAGACGTTCTGTGCTTAAGAAATGTATAGGAATAATTTTCTTTTCTACAAAGAAACATACTTCTTGTCTGTTTTCCTGGAAACATAGCTCCCTTTTAGTGTATCTTCTCTTTTCTAACTTTTGGTAGAGACATAGGAGAGAAGAGTAATTCCCTTTTGTCTCAGCTCCATCCTGTGTAAACTGATAAGTGTGAGTCCGGAGGAGACAGGGAGAGTGGAGAGCCTGGGGCAAATGGCAGAGGAGTAGGGAGAGCATTCTCATCTCAGAGCAGCAGCCTTGCTCGAATGCAGACCTGGATGATCAGATCTTGCAAAATGTTTACAAACTGTGGGCTCTTCTGATTTCTAAGTGCTGTGCTGTGCTAAGTCACTTCAGTCCTGTCTGACTCTGTGTGACACTATGGACTGTAGTCCCGCAGGCTCCTCTGTCCTTTGGGATTCTCCAGGCAAGAATACTGTAGTGGGTTGCCATGCCCGCCTCCAGGGGATCTTCCCGACCCAGGGATTGAACCCACGTCTCAAACGTCTCTTGCATTGGCAGGTGGGTTCTTTAGCACTAGCGCCTCCATTGTTAACTAATTGAAATTTAAAACGTTGTGTGTGTGTGTGTGTGTATGTGTGTGTGTGTGTGTGTGTGTGTGTGTGTGTGTGTGTGTGTAATGACACATCTGAGGGCCCGATTTGGCCCTTGGTGGGCTCTTGGTGATTTTAGCTTTAAGGGCAACTGCTGGGGTGCAACTGCCAATGCTGCACTCTGTACCTGGTCTGTACTTGGCAGACCGGGACGGGCAGGGCAGAGCGGATGAGTGGTTTCCAGGGAATTTAAAAAGAAAAGAGGAAAGAGAAATTTCCTTTTTAATCAGAATTTCTTTCTCCTTAAAGAGAAAGACCCTACCTCGATCAGAGAAGCAATAAAGAACAAGAGAAGATGGCGTTCAGTCCTGTGAAAGGAATCAGAAGGCAAGCCCAGGACCCCTTGCATTTGTCAGAGAAGCTCCCCCAAGAAGGGCAGTACTTGCCTCAGCCTGGAAGGGCAGGGAAGAAGGAACATTTAGGGAAATTTCCTAACATGGCTCAAAAGTGGTCATAACACTTACGCTCCACATAGCACTGGACTGGTTTCAGAGTACTTTCTTGGACTTCCCTCGTGGTCCAGTGGTAAAGAATCTGATTTGCAATGCAGGGGATGCGGATTCAATCTCTGGTTGGAGAACTAAGATCCCACGTGCTATGGAGCAACTAAGCCCAGGAGCCGCATTGAAAAAGGTCCTGCATGCTGCAGCTAAGACCGGATGCCCCCAAATTAATTAATAATAAAAAAACCCCAAACTCAAAATGCTTTCCCCAGTATGTATTCCTGACAACAGTGCTGGGATATGGCAGAACTCACGTTTATAGAGACTGAGGAAAAATAAGCCAGAGACCAAGCCCCATGCCCACTCTTTGCCTGCTCTTTTCCACATTATCCACCAAACAACCCTGTGAGGTAGGTGCTATTTTAATCCTCTTTCTTCACATGAGGAAATTGAGGCTCAGAGAAGTAAAGTGACTTACTTAAGCCATGCAAGTTAGCAAGTGACAGAGGTGGGCATCAGAGCTCAGACCTGTCCCCTAAACCCAGCCTCTACATTCACATAAGTGTCGTGGACCACACAGCTGTAAAAATCAGACCGGGGACTTGAACGAACCCAGTTCCTGGGAGGGGCTGGGATGGATATGCTTGCTGGGAATAGAAGTGAAGACGTCTGCACTGTCGGTAGGGCTGGAGAAGTGACTAGAAAGTTTACACTGAATATAAAATGATTAAAGCAGCTCTTAAAGGGTTTTGAGCAGAAGCACGAGATGATGATTGTGGCGTGTGAGCAAAATTATTACGGTACAGTTTTGTTGGAGGCACTAGAGGGGGAAAGACCGGCCTGTGAGGCTAATGAGAAGGCGTGGGTCAGGGTGGTGACAGAGTGCATGGCTTGTTACAGGGACAGGCCTGGAGACTGGAGAAAAGGGCTTTCAGCCTCTCTTGGCAGTTCCACGAGTTCTTTAGGGAGAAATCCTTCCTGTTTCGAATAGTACACTGTTGATTATCGAGACCACCATTCAGAGAGCTTTCTGGCGAGCCCAGGGGGTGTCTGCTTCCATTTCAGAAAAATCCATTTCTATCTTGTGCCATCTTCTCACTGTGTTCCACAGTTGGTAGGAGGTTTATCATTGCTGGCTTTAAAATTTTCCCCTGTGCGGCCCTCACCTGGAAGAAAACACTGACCCCGTTGGCCACAGTTTAAAACATTTTGACCTCTGCCCAAGCATTCCTGGATTTTTCTGTTTAGTTTCTAGCAAGGAATCCCAAAACAAAGCCTGATGTTTTCAAGGTGGGAATGAGGGAGAGATTTCAACCTTCCTCCCCACATCTCTCACCACTTTTACCACAACAACTGACAAACCCAGTTAATGTGTCAGATAAAAGAAAAGAACTCGGCACTTTTAGCTACTTAAGTCGCATAAACAAATACACAAAGATCCACCAGGCTCTTGGCCCTTTGCTGTCTGTTTAACTGGAAGAACCCTCCCATGGCCCACAGCATCACCACTGATTGAAGCAGAGAGAACAGGTAAGAGAAAGTGCCTCAACTCACAGGAGCACAAAGCAAGGCTTTTGCAGCCGATGGGAAAAATCACTCCTTTTTTAAAAAAATTTAAGTATTTATGATTCGTTTTTACTTATTTCGCTGCTCTGGGTCTTAGTTGTGGCATGTAGGATCTTTAGTTGTGGCATGTGAACTCTTGGTGGTGGCATGTGAGATCTGTTTCCCTGACCAGTGATCTAACCTGGGCCCCCAGCATTGGGAGCATAGAGTTTTAACCATTGGACCACCAGGGAAGTCCTGACTCCTTTACTTATTTTTTTTTANCTTAGTTGTGACATGTAGGATCTTTAGTTGTGGCATGTGAACTCTTGGTGGTGGCATGTGAGATCTGTTTCCCTGACCAGTGATCTAACCTGGGCCCCCAGCATTGGGAGCATAGAGTTTTAACCATTGGACCACCAGGGAAGTCCTGACTCCTTTACTTATTTTTTTTTAAAGTTGTTTTGGTCCTGCTTGAACCTAGGCCCTTGGCAGTGAAATCAGCACTGAACCCTAACCATTGGACTGCCAGGGAATTCCCAGAAAAATCACTCCTTTAGGAGGCAGTCCTTGTCCATAGAGGTCTGGTATAAACTTTAAACTTCGAAGTCAGAAGTATATTTGATCTCCTTGGAATTTGGGTCTAATATGGGTGATATTGGAACAAGTCATCTAGATTCCAAGCTCTCCTAGAGAAGTTTTAGCAAGTTATGTATAAAAAAAATAATTTTTTATATTTTTTTAGTGGAAGAGTTGTTGAGCCAAATGACTTTTTAGAAAGGTTTTATTTTCTATTGTGGTAGAGCATCCATAACAGTTTACTGTTTTAGCCGGTTTTAAGTGTGTTGTGCAGCGGCATCAGATCCGCTCACATTGCTGTGCAGCCGTCACCACCGTATATCTCTAGAACTTTCTCACCTTCCCCAGCTGAAACTCTGTACCTAAAACTGTGTGCCTGTTAAACAGTAACTCCTCATTCCTTCCCCTTCCAGCCCCTGAGAACCAGCATTCTACTTCCTGTTTCTGAATTTGACTCACCTAGGACCCTCATCTAAGTGAAGCCATGCAGAATTTCTCCTTTGTGCCTGGCTAATTTCACTGAGCATCATCAGTCATATTCATCCATGTAGCATGTATCAGGATTTCCTTTGTTTTTAAGGCTGACTAGAATTCTGTCATCTTTTGAATGTACCGCATTTTTGCTTATCCAGTCACTTGTCAGGAGACATAGAGCTAAATTTTAAGGTCTTTCCCAGTGTTGTGATTTTATGAATATCTGATTTTCCTTTTCTAACCTCTTTTTTTTTTTTTTGGTGTTGTTCATGAAACAGGACAGCAATAATAGATTCTTTGGGAGGGGTTAATTTCATATTTATTAGTAATGTTCTTTTAAAGAAAGATTTATGACTTAATGACAAGGTATCATTGCTTATTATGTTCAGTGACTGAGGGCTGGGAGAAGTGAGGTGGACAAAGTATGTTAAGTTGTTGAGAGTGTTGAGAGTAGACCTTTCTGGGAGTGAGAGCATAGCACCTGGCCCGGGAATCCTTCCTGCCTTCCCACCGTGATCTCAGAACCCTCCGTCAATAGATCTCCTTGGAACTTCCATTTTCCTCTCTGTGTCTTTTCTCTGGAGGTCTGTGCACCATAACAGTTAATGTGGAGCTGGGAGGCAGTTGCCCATAGGGTAACCTCATGCAGGACAAGTACCTTGGTTGAGAGATTTAAAATTAACAAACATTTGAGTCAAGAGAGAATTATGATGCCTGAGAAGGAGCTAACCCTAATATTTACCTTTAGCAATTGACAGCTTATTTTAAAACAGTGAAGTATGTTGGCACAGGGAAGGGAGGATGGAGTCTCGCGCCTGTCTACCCCATAGTAAATTCAAGGAGGCAAACACATGCTGTGAATTTATGGCTGTGCGGTGGAATCCTGTTTTTAAGCATCCTGGAAAGCCCGCTGGGTTGTTGTACAGTAAGACAAGTGGTGAGGTGCCAGTTCTGAGTAGTAGTGGGGAGACTTGTCCAGGCGATAGCTTTGTGAGGGGAGCTGCCTTTGACCTCAGTGGAATTGATTTTTGGCAGCCCTATTGTTGCATTTTCTTTCTTTCTTTTTGGCCACACAGCATGCAGGATCCCCGTTCCCTGACCAGGGGTTGAACCTGCACCCCCTGCAGTGGAGGCATGGAGTCTTAACCAGTAGACCACCAGGGAATTCCCACTACTGTTGCATTTTAAAGTTGCTCAAGATTCTCTTTTTTTTTCTTCTTTTACCAAAACATCTATTGGGATTCTTTTTTCTCTTTTAGGAGTAGTACAGGATCATTGTAGAAAATTAGAAAGTACAGAAAAGTGCATAGAGGGGAAAGTCACCTACAGGTCTTGTACCAGAGGTAACTGATGTTCCTGTGTCACAAGGCAGCCTTATCTTTTTTCTGTGTGTGCATATTTCCATGTAAGAATATAGTCTTCTAGAAGATGATCTTCAGTAGCCACATGGTATTCCACTATATAAACGAGCCATTTATAATTTAACAATTTATAATTTAGCATTTAACAACTGCCAGTCATGGGAAACAGACCAGTTCCCAATTTTGTTGTAATCAATGCTGTTAGAAACTTGCCTTTAAAAAATTTTGTTATTTATCTGTTTTTTGGCTGTGCTGGGTCTTCATTGCTGCATTGGATTTTCTCTAGCTGCAGCGAGCAGGGCCTACTCTAGCTGTGGTGGGCAGGGTTCTTGTTGCAGTGGCTTCCCTTGTTGCAGAGCACAGGCCCTAAGCGCACAGGCTTCAGTAGTTGCGGTTCCCAGGCTCTAGAGCACAGGCTTAATAGCTATGGCGCATAGGTTTACATGCTGTGCGGCATGGGGGATCTTCCTGTACTAGAGATCAAACCTGGAAATGTGTCTCCTACATCGGCAGGTGGATTCTCTACCACTGAGCCACCAGGGAAACCCCTAAACTTACTTCTGTATACAACCTTGTGCTTATCATTGGTTGGTTTGGTAGGATAAATTCCTAAGAATTACTTGGTGAAAGATTGTTACATTTTAGTTATTATTTCCTTTTCATTTGTTCTAGCCTCAATTTTATCTTCTTTTTCATAACTTTAGGTATTTTCATGTTTTCTTTCCCTGCTTTCATTTTGTTCTTCTCAGTNTATACAACCTTGTGCTTATCATTGGTTGGTTTGGTAGGATAAATTCCTAAGAATTACTTGGTGAAAGATTGTTACATTTTAGTTATTATTTCCTTTTCATTTGTTCTAGCCTCAATTTTATCTTCTTTTTCATAACTTTAGGTATTTTCATGTTTTCTTTCCCTGCTTTCATTTTGTTCTTCTCAGTGCTATTTATTTATTTGACCCCACCACACAGCATGCAGGTTCTTAATTACCTGACCAGGAATTGAACCTGTGCTCCCTGCTTTGGAAAGCAGATTCTTTTTTTTTTTTTTTTNACTAGAGTGGGTTGCCATTTCCTTCTCTTGTCTCTTTATAGGGGCATTCAAATCCCTTAAGATGTGATTACAAAGCTGTATTTCAAGCCTTAGTTTTCCATAGTAACCTGTCCCAAAGCACTTGATGCTGTAGACACGGCCACCTTTCACTGAGGGGTCTCCACACGTGACTCACCATATGCCTTGGTTCACGTTGCTCCTATTTTCTAGAACGACATTCTCCCCTATCTCTACTTGTTGAAACACTACCATTTTTCAATGCCCAAATGTCACTCCCTCTGCAAAGCTTTCCAAGCGTCTCCCCACAGATCTCTCCTTCCTTCTGTTTAAGTTACACTTGCCTGTGAGGCGCCGTGTGCACCTCTGCTCTGAAACACATCCTCTCATCAACCAGCTTTGTGCCTACTACACGCACATAATTAAATGTTTGTGGAACAGTATTAATATTAAACATGTGAAATGGTACAAAGTTTACTAATTAAGTTATTCTTCATTATGTCATTATCTTGGCCCTTCTGTTCTTAATCCAGTCTTCCTAAACAATCAAAGAGAGTTCATTCTTGGTGTGTGGGGTGGTGTTCGTAATGAACTTCAGCTTGAAATACAGCCTTTCAGCATTTACCGGCAGTGGGAAATTCCATGTTATACTTAGAGAGATTCTGGAAACTGACTTGAAACTGGACATTATTCTTTATTTCAAGGAATCATGAATAAGGCTTGTATTTTAAAAAGTTGAACTAAATAAATATGTTATGTTTTCCCCTCACACTCTCCCAACACATACAGAAATATCTCTGTGTCAAGCGCAATCCTTCCCTTAACAGAACTCCATGAAATGAATCTCTAGCATCCGACTGACGAAACCGTTTTGGAAAGGGCTTTAGAACAGTTTGACTCTGTGCTGAGACCTCAGGTCGAGATGAACCAAGAGAGCCTTGTCCAACTGTTGAATTGCTTTTTTATGCACTCCATGCTGCCAGAAGCAGCCAAAGAATGTAGTTCAGTGTGTTCCATTACACACTGTGGGTAGCTGGTATGAGTGAGGTTGACATCAGATACTTGCCAGCGAAGAAATCTGCAGGACATTTCCTAGGCTGCCTCAAAATGGAAGATGTGCACAAATGCAGGTATATTCCGAACAGGTGGGTTTTAAAAAGCCAGAGTTATCATTTGAAACTCTTCCAGAAAGAGGGGCACGTCCACATCTCAATGAGAAGGCCAAGAACCTCTTCTCAGGGCGCNAGCCTTTTCAAATCTGGTCCCAGCCACACTGTTTCTATCTAGCAGCAACTCCTTTTCCTCCTTCCCTTCCTTCCTTCCTTCCTGTCTGTTTAGCAAGCATAAATCTTCCAGGATGTTATTTAGGGAGGAGAGACTAGCCTCCTCACCCTGCATGGATCCCTCTGGTTTTTTCCGCTGGGTGCAGCATTTCCCTTCCCTGCTGGCCTGCCACTGAGTGCTGCTCTGGGCCGGATGACTTCAAAGCCACCCCCTCCCTAGCTGAGGTAGCTGTCCTTAAACTAAAACTCAAACGAAAGACATTTCTGAGCTCTTTAAAAATAATAGTAATAACAATAATAAAACGTCCTGTGAATTCTCTTGCTTTTCATGTGGTTCCTTGCCTCTCTGACAGCATGACCTGTTCTGGGCTGCCAGCTCCAATTCCTTTGATGTCTGTCTCCAGGATACCTCCCTGGAATCTGTGCAGAGCAGAGTGAAATTGTCTGGCGTGCGTGTTTTGAGGGAGGTGGTAGGGAGAAGCCCCAGCAACTTTGTGTACGTGTTTGGAAGGAAATGAGGTTTCACTGGCAATAACCTTGGAAGAACATATGTTCTTCTTGATTATGGAGAATATTCCAGTTTTCTTGCCTTTTCACCACCCCACCTCCAGTTTTCCCTTCAGCCACTGCTTCAGTATTCATGGCGCCCTGATCATCCGTCGTCTAGTGGTTTCCTTCAGGTAATTTTGTTGTTTCCCAAATTCTTCAAAGCAACCTGTCTGTCCTCTGGCCAGTGCCTGGGATCTTCTTTTGAGGCATGCCTCTCCATTAAGCACAACAAAAAATTATTTATTATTATAGAGAATTTTAGATTACACAGAAGTGGCATAATCGCATGAACTCCATATACCCATTATCCAGCTGAAGCAATAGTCAGTTCACAGCCAATTTGGTTTCATCTATATCTTTCACAGCCTCCCTCCCCTTCTGTTATTTTGAGGTAAATCTCAGATGTTGTATCATCTAAGCCATATTGAAATATGATATATAGAAGGTTAGAGTTTGAAGAGCAATCAGTAACACTGTTATTGTATCCCCAAATTAATAATTCCTAAATAACATTAAGTATCCAATCAGCATTCAAATATTTCATACATCAAAATATCATATCTTTATATGTCAGCATTTAAAATGACATGTATATCTTGATTCAGTCCCAAGATTTCTTAAGTGTTTACCTAGCCAAAACCTAAAGAGCTGCAATTAAACATTTCACCTCCAAACTAGCTAGGGGAATTCTGTGCGAGGCACTCAATTTGGGATGCGTGGCCAGGCATTTACCCAGAAGGGCGCTGGTCCCATGCTACAGACCTTCCTGGTCAGACAGGCCCTGTGGCTGCAGCTCTGGGTTCTTTCTCCCCTTGGTCTTGGAGCCCCTGGAGGGTATAGACAATTTTTGTTACATGTGTTGTACAAAGCTAAAGCATTTAAACATGTTGTTCCTTTTTCTTATTTAATTGACTTACATAGCATTCAGTGCACCTAACATTGTTCTAAGCATTTTTGCATGTTAACTGTCTAATTATCATAATAACCCTAAAGATAAGCTTATAAGGACCAGAGGAAAAGGGTGGCTTTTTGTTTCTCATATGTCAGTAGGTTTTGTGCTAGTGAACACATGTCCCATATTTTCTGGGACACTGCCAGTTTTATATCATTTTAACTTTTTCAGAAAAAAGTGTGAGTTCATACATGTGTGAACTGTGATGCCTTTGTCAAAGTATTCCATATGTACTTGCAAGTTAGAAACTCTCTTCTAAGTCACATATTCTGAAAACCAGTTCAGCTGACATTCCCTGCACCCCTGAAGTCAGGTGTTGGCAGCATCCTTCTTTCCTTACTCTGCACGTGAGACCGGGGTTTGGTGTCCCAGAAAGCAGGCAGGCCAGCATACCTTGCTGTCCTCTCCCTGCTTCTCGCCAGCTTAGTGCTTTTCATCCAGCTCTGTTCTTTTCCGCAGCTGAGTCCAGTCTTCAGGTCACTTTTGGGCCTGGGAGGCTTAGAAGGAAAGAGTCACTGGCTGAGTGTGTCTGTTTCCAGACAGGGCTTTCCTGGGGATGAACGCTGCCGTGTGTGAGGGCTGCACCTGCCCCACAGCCACGTTCCCAGCACCCATCACTGTGGTACTCAGACAAAGAGCAGCTCTTCCTCTCTTAATGGGAGGAAAGAGGTAAAAGAGAACCGGAAGGCTTTGTCATAAGAACATGTTTGGTCTAATGAGAGAAGATTGCTTTAACCATGTCCTCTGTATTGGGGNGCTGCCGTGTGTGAGGGCTGCACCTGCCCCACAGCCACGTTCCCAGCACCCATCACTGTGGTACTCAGACAAAGAGCAGCTCTTCCTCTCTTAATGGGAGGAAAGAGGTAAAAGAGAACCGGAAGGCTTTGTCATAAGAACATGTTTGGTCTAATGAGAGAAGATTGCTTTAACCATGTCCTCTGTATTGGGGCCTGATCAGGTGATTGGGTGCTGGTGATACGGAGAGACCCCAGCCATCCTTTGGAGGCCAACTGATGTGAGCGGAGGGGATCTGAGGATAGTGTAGCCTTGTGGCAGAAAGGCTGTAGGTTTTATCTGGGGATGTTTGAAGGATGCTAAGCAGACCCTCATGTGGTTGGCGTGGTATGAAAGGTGTATGCTCCCAAGAACCACAGCCATCAACACCCACATTAATAGCCTTCTTTCCCAGGGCTTTGTCAGAGCAGTGCCTTCTGTTAAGGTTATGTTCTGCATTGCTCAGGACCTTATACACAGAAAGCGCTCAATATAGTCTCATTGGGCTTCCCTGGTGGCTCCCCAGTAAAGAATCTGTCTGCAATGCATGAGACTTGGGTTCCTTCCCTGGGTTGGGAGGATCTGCTGGAGAAGGGAAAGGCAACCCACTCCAGTATTCTTGCCTGGGAAATGCCATGGACAGAGGAGCCTGGTGGGCTACAGTTCATGGGGTCACAAGAGTTGGACACGACTTAGCGACTGCACAACAACTCACATTGAATGAGCTGCACATAGCTCATTGGTTGGAATATTCGTTCACTGCAGTCCTCCATGGACCGCAAAGCTGGTGTCTGTTTCCTTTCACACGACCTTACCAGATCTTCTCCAAACATTATCACCTAAGTTCCTCCTTGTTCTGCCTTAACCAGAAGGTTCCCAGGCTGAGGTTTCCCTCAGCCACACCTGGACCCGATCAATTTCCTAGGTCTCAGTTTCCAAGAATTGCCCTTCCCCAAACCTCATTGCCTGTCTGCTACCCACACAATGGCCTCTGGTTTCACCCTCATCCAGTGGGAGCCCCCCACTTCTCAGTGTTGTTAAGCTGAAGGGGGCTTGGCTGTCACACAGACCACACAGTATAGCAGAGGTGGTGACTTCTTGCCAGAGAAGAATCTTAGCAATTGGGGTGGAGACCTGCGGTTCTTTTAAAGAGCACAGAAAAGTGACGCAATCGTGAGTGGCAGTAAACGATACTCTGCCCAGCTAGAAAGTCAGCTTGGGAACGGGTTAGGAGAATGTTCTTAATTGGGTTGGAATTTGGCCCGACTTGGGATTTTATTGACCATCAGTCATCAATTCAAGATCTTTCTCAGAAGTGACTCCCTAGTTTTCTTCTTATTGTCCTGCCTGAGTTTCCTGAAGTCAGCACTTATTGCTTTTACAAAGTTAAAAAGAAAAATGCCACTGAAATAGAAGCGAGAACGTCACGTCATTTGTTGAATCGTATAGCATGGCATGTGATCCCGTCTCCCCCCATCTGTTTGTTTTTCAATTAATTCAGGGTAAAGGCTGTTTGTGCTCGAGGCTTAAGGACCTTAGCTGCTTGCATTGGAATTTGTGAATTTAGTCCAAATTGATAGCTCTCTGCTATTCATGACAGCTTTTATTTATTTATTTTATAAGAAGCCGCTTACACGAAGGCAGATTTTTCAAACTGGCCATGTATCGTTCAGGATAAACAGCTTGCTAGTAAGTGCATAATGGGGATATGGATTTACTGTAGGGGCCTTGGGTATTTTTTATAGGCATTGTCTTAGATCAATGGGAGGCAGAGATGAAAGGATGTTTCAAGATAAGCCCTGTGAGTAATTTTGT
>SJYA01002500.1:2320544-2368921 GCA_006410615.1 Neotragus moschatus
CACTTAAGTCATCTTGCCTTTTGGAAATTTTGAGGATGTGGAAAGGAGTGAATTTTAAGTCCTCCTGGGAGATTCAGGTTGCAAATATTAATGGGAAGGAGCTGTTACAAGTGGTCGTGAAGACTGGAACGGTTTAGAGAGGGAGCCTGGATGCTCCATCTCTAATTTCTTTTGTGATCTTGGACCATTCAAATCAGTGGAAAGAATATTTTTACTAAGCACTGACATAGCTTTCCTGTGTCTTATTGCTCATCTTTGAAAGAGGGACTGAATAATTCCAAGTTCTCTCCAGCTCTGAAATGCTAAGCAAATATTCAGTGGTTACGTGGATTCAGATCAGATGCAGTTGAGGATGTGTAGACTTTCTAAGAAAAACCAGGGTACTGGTTGACTTCAAATAAATAATCCATAAAAAGAATCTTAGAACAGTATAGCTAATGTGTTGTATAATACTACTACTGATAATAGCCACATACAGTGAACACTTACTATGTGTGAGACATCAGCCTAATTTTTACATCAATTTATTAATCTACCTAACAACCCTATGAGGTAAGTGCTGTTATTAGCCCATTTTATAGATGCGTTAAACTAAGGTGCAGGGAAGTTAGATAACTTTCATAAGATCACAGACTGGTAAGTGATACAGCTGGGATTCAAATCCAGACAGGCTGACTCCAGGCCCAACCTCTTCACCAGCATACCCTACTGCCACTATAGTTCTTTCATTAAGAGTATGTCACGTAAGACCTCTGACGTAATTTCCCAGCCCTCAAATAGCTTTGAGGAGCTTCAGACCCTCTTTCATGGCAGTGAGGAGAAATGCCACGTGGTTGTTCTGAAATCCTTATCTTGTGGATGGCAGGCAGGGAGAGACAACAGGCCCCTCAGTGTGGCTCCCAGTAGAGAGCTAAGAAAGTGGACCACAGAGGGGGATCTCCTGTTGTTCCCTCCCAAGTTTCAGTTCGTCACTTACGCTAAGGTGCTAATCTTTCTCCAACACCACGTCCACTCAGCAACTAACTTGAGCAATAGTTCGGGTTGCCTGCTGGGCCCATCCCTCCCATCTGGGTGCTGCTCCACCCTTGCCCAAATTCAGTTTTAGTCTTCACTACGCTCCAGGGCATTCCCCTCCCCACTCCTGCAGGCAAGCCTGTGTCCTCACAGACCCCACGGCCCGGCTCATTCCCACTCCCCTCTCTTTGCCCTGGTCATTCCTCCTGTCTGGATCTTCCCTTCTACACTCTGCCTGTCCAAACCCAATTATGCCCTCCACAAAACCTTCTTTAACTCTCAGATATTCCATCCTGGGAACCTTTGGTGTTATTTTCTTATCGGCAATTGGGCACTTACTTTTGTTGATTTATAATTTTCATTTTGCTTTCCAAGCTATATTATAAGCCCTTTGAAGGAAGGGAACAGGACTGAAAATGTAGATAACTCTGTTTTTGTTCAGGTGGGACTTTGACCAGTCCTAATTTGATTTCTAGAACTTCCACTTTAATTTCCCTGATTAAGGCTAATTAGGCACACAGATGGCTCATCAGCCCCCAGACCTAAATCCAGCAAGTCTTTTTGTTGTTGTTGTTTAGTCTTTGAGCCGTTTCCAACTCTTTGCGACCACATGAACTATAGCCTGCCAGGCTCTTCTGTCCATGGGATTTCTCAGGCAAGAATACTGGAGTGGGTTGCCATTTCCTCCTCCAGGGGATCTTCTCAATCCAGGGATGGAATTCACGTCTCCTGCATTGGCAGGTGGATTCTTTACCACTGAGCCACCTGGAAAGCAGCAAGGCTGTTTAAAAGTAAGGAAAATGAGTCCTATTTCATGCAGCCAATAATAGGCTCCTGAAATTCATTACCATAAAAAGAAAATATGTGGAAAATTATAAATCATTAATGACAGTCACCTGTTTCTACTAAGAGATGCTAGGGTAACTTTGGGGCTTCTGTTGATGACAGAATTCATGGGTGTATTGAACCAGGTATGATACAGTTCATCCTGCCAACAATGATTAGTGGGGGCTTTATAAACAGAGTGTTAAGAAGGATTCTGAGGCTTTGTTTGCTTGTTGCGTCTGTTGAGGCCGTCATGAAATACTCTCTACTTTCCTTGAACTCTGACTCCCTCCAAATAGAAGCAGAAGAAAGGGGCTGCCAAAGCATATACCCTGGAGCCCATGGTCAGAGTCTATATAGGATGCAAGATCTTGCCTCCCCCTCCCACTTTGGTCTATTTTAAGCCAGAAAAAGCCAGAGGATATCCGAGAGCTCTGTTCAGAATGTCAGGAGCCAGAAGTGAAGTGGTTGTTGCTTCCTTATAATAGCAGATGACTTACACAGAGCCATCCACGGGGCACTCCCACCCTACTCAGCTGCTCAGCCACAGGGTTGCCCGGCACTCTTACTCCTCACCCCCCCCCCCCCCGCCACATGGCTATGGTAAATGATACCTCTCAGAAGACTCTCCCTAGGTGGGTCCTGGCTGCTGGCTGCCACCAGCACTCACACAGGGCAGAGCTCACCTTCCTTGTGGCCCTAACCCTAGGGAAACTAACTCTAGAGATTCCTTTAAAATATATATTTTCCGGGACTTCCATCATGGTCCAGTGTTGTTAAGAATCCATCTGCCAATGCAGGGTACATGAATTCGATCCCTGGTCCAGGAAGATCCAATGTGAGGCGGGACAGCTAACCCCATGTGCCACAACTACTGAGCCAGTGACTACGGAAGCCCATGCGCCTAGAACCTATGCTCTGCAACAAGAGAAGCCACTGCAGTGAGAAGCCCGTGCACTGCAACTAGAGAAAGCCTGTGCAGGGCCATGAAGACCCAGTGCAGCCAAAATAATGTTTTTACTGCATAGTTTCTTAGAAGGGGCTCAGGCCTTCACCTGAAGTGGCCTGAATGGTTTGTTAACACTTTAGCTGAGGAGGTGATAGCACCAAAAAATGCTGTGTTTTGCTCAAGACCTATGGTTTCCAAATAGGAGCCGCCATCAGAACCACCTGGAGGGCTTATTGACCTACAGAATTGCTGGGCCCTGCCCCTGAGTTTCTGACTAGTTAGGTTCAGTGTAGGACCCCCAGATTTGTATTTCTTAGTAGTTCTCAGGTGCTGTTGATATGCTCCTGGTCCAGAGATCAGACTTTAAGAGCTGCTCCTCAAGGTAAAGGCTTCCCAGGTGGCTCAGCAGTAAAGCCTCCGCCTGCCAGTGAAGGAGAGACAGTTTCCATCCCTGGGCTGGGAAGATCCTGGAGGAGGAAGTGGCAACCCACTGTGGTATTTTTATCTGGAAAATCCCATGGACAAAGGAGCCTGGCTGGCTGCAGTCCATGGGATCACAAAGAGTCCGACACGACTGATAACTGAGCATGCACGGATTCAAGGTAAAACCTTGCAACGTTGGTTGGTAGCTAGATTGGGAGGCAGGCTTTTTTAGGTGGTCTTTGTCTTATCTTTTTCCCCCTGGGTTTCTAAGTAGATAAAATATTTTAAAAATTATATACTATATGCTTGTGTTCCAAAATAAATCAAATGATGGACATATATAATAAAAAGTGATTTTTTTATGTTTCTTCCCAAGAGATACCACTTTTAAGTTTTGTGACGTTCTTTTTTTAAAATTCTGGTAATTATATCCATATCTCTAAATTAATACGTGTTCCTGCTGCTCATTCTCTATCAGTCCTTTTTCAATATTATTTATTGCTTTTCTGCTAAGATTGATGATTATTTAGCTCACTTAAACTGACCTTGCTACGGACTTCCCTGATGGTCCAGTGGATAAAGCTCTGCTTTCTAATGGAGGGGGTGCAGGTTTGATCCCTGGTTGGGGAACTAAGGTCCCACGTGCCATGGGGTGCAGCCAAAATTTAAAAAAACAAACTCCCCAGCCTTACCTCACCTTCCTGGTTCCTTTCATATGATTGTACACTTACTTACGGATCTCTTGATCACATTTTTAGCTTTAAATAACATGCTTGTACCTTTACTTGTCCTTTGATGAAGACTTTTTGTGATTTGAGAATGTTGACGTCTTCCTACTCAGCCCTTCAGTTCTCTATCCCCTGCCCATACTATATTCTATACTTTTTTATTTTGTCAAAGTTGATCATATTTATATTCTGTTATATGACTGATTCATGCTTTGTGTGTAGTTGAAAATCTGTAATTTTGTTCAGGGCAAATCCAGGTTGAATCTTAAGATTTTCTGGACAGCTTTTTGTTTTTCCTGAAGTTAGTACCTGCCCTTTTCTACTTGTATTATTTATNTTCTATACTTTTTTATTTTGTCAAAGTTGATCATATTTATATTCTGTTATATGACTGATTCATGCTTTGTGTGTAGTTGAAAATCTGTAATTTTGTTCAGGGCAAATCCAGGTTGAATCTTAAGATTTTCTGGACAGCTTTTTGTTTTTCCTGAAGTTAGTACCTGCCCTTTTCTACTTGTATTATTTATGACCTCAGTACTACCCCAACTCAGTTCAGTCAGGCGTTCAACTGAGTTTCCTTCTTTCTCTCTCTCTCTTTATTTTTAAATTTTTTGGCTGTACCATACAACTTGTGGGAACTAAGTTTCTTGACCAGGGATTGACCTTGAACTCTTGGCAGTGAAAGCTCGAAGTCCTAACCACTGGACTGCCAGGGAAGTCCTTTGAGTTTCCCTTTTTACCTCGGAGAGTCCCCCTTTCCTGGGACTTTCCAGTCCTTCAGTATGGACTGGTTATTCTCTGAATCTGCTACACAGCTGTCATTTTGCAGCTTAGTTGGATTTCCAATTGGATTTTAACTCCAGTCACTGATTGAGTCCAAGCTTTTTTTTTTTTTTTTCCTCTCTCTCTCTGTGGCCCAGATAGCAATTACTAGTGTTGTTACCAAGGAGATCTTAAAGAACAAAATGCATTTTTTGAGAGCAGAGCTTTAAAATTTAGTACGTGAGTTCAACGCAGGTTAAGTGTAAATGAGAATCAGCTGTCTTTGGATTAAACAGTACTATACAGGATTTTTTTTTTTTTTTTTTAAAGAAGATTAAAAACGGAAGTATAGCAGAGATTCCAAATACTGGCCGCTTTCAGAACAGCCCAGCAGTTTTCCAGTTTGGACTTAAATCTCCTCTGATTGGGTCAGCCTGGAATCAGGGCTGTCTTCAGAGGTTGAGGGGTACCTAGTATGGTGGGAGATAGTAGGTGAAGATTTGACCTAAGACCTGAGTTGAAATCTTGCCTTTCACCCCTGTTAGCTAGTTGATCTCCATTATAGTACAGACAATAAACTCAGACTTCCTGGAATATTGGAGAGACTCAATAAACCAAAGGATAGGCGAGCAAACTGGGAAACTGAGATGTTCTGTATGCACAGGTTGTCACTATGAAATTGTGATCACCTGTCAGATCTTCCTGCAGGAGCAAAAACCTGCAAAGACTGAGAGTGGGAGAAGATTGAATTAATGTTTAATGCACAATCAAGTCACACTTACACTAAATTGGAAACATTTAATAATATGAACCAACATTTACTGCAGAAGTCACCAAGTCAAATGCCAGTGTAGGCCTGGCAGGTGAGATGGGGTGAATTGGGCCATGGTGGGTACCCAAAATGGAGGGGCACAGCTCATCCAAGAGTTTGGATGGCAACACTCACCTCCAGCTGATGTCGCCCTGCAAGAATGAGGTTGGCTTTTCGAAGCTAAAAGTCTGGATTTTTATGTGAAACCAGCTAGGTTCTACATGCTAGTAGCCAGTTTAAATTTTTTCTCAACGTTGAGTAACCTAAACAAAACACACTTCCAGTTCATCAATTTAAGGTCTCTGGTTTACTATATGGGGATTTACATTTACTTGCAGACATAAAAATTATTCTGAATTCCACACTTTGCTGATGATAGTGTTTGCCTTCTGCTAGTTTGGCGATTGACTGTACAAATTTACACTATTCCCCAATACCTTTTTTCAAGAGAATCGAGAATAATGTTGAGCCAGACGTGGCTAGAATGGATCCTTTAGAACCCAGAGAGAGACCTCCCTCTAGATTAATATTCATCTAATAATCTGCACTTTGGGGTGTGTTGGTTTGGCCACTTACCAGTACACCTTATCCAGCTTTCAGTTCAGTTCAGTTGCTCAGTCATGTCTGACTCTTTGCGACCCGATGAATCGAAGCANCTCCTGTCTGATGGGCTGTCTTTTCTAGTGATAGGAGTTTAGCAGATGAAGTAGTTGACACTGAAAGGGTGAATGAGGCTTGGTCTTTAAATGTTCGAACTTTAAAATTAAATGACGCTTGATGGTTGCAAGGGAGGCGGTTGCTGGGGGAGCTGGGGCGGGGGTCTGGATATGGTGGTGGGGATGGGGGTGTGTTTTTTTTTTTTTTTCTTTTCTAATATTTGTTTATTTGTCTGCACCTGGTCTTAGTTGCAGCATGCGGGAGCTTTAGTTGAGGCATGTAGGATCTAGTTCCCTGACCAGGGGTCAAACCTTGGCCCCCTGCACTGGGGGTGCAGAGTCTTAGCCACTGGACCACCAGGGGAGTCCCTAATGGGCATGGAGTTTCAGTTTGGGAAGGTGGAAAAGATCNTGTTTATTTGTCTGCATCTGGTCTTAGTTGCAGCATGCGGGAGCTTTAGTTGAGGCATGTAGGATCTAGTTCCCTGACCAGGGATCAAACCTTGGCCCCCTGCACTGGGGGTGCAGAGTCTTAGCCACTGGACCACCAGGGGAGTCCCTAATGGGCATGGAGTTTCAGTTCGGGAAGGTGGAAAAGATCTGGAGGTGAATGGTGGTGACTGTTGCAGAAGGATGTGAATGTGCCTAATGTCACAAAATTCTACATGGTAAAATGGTGAGTTTTATGGTATGTATACTTTACCAGGGTAAAAAAATAATTAAAAAAATTGAATGAGGGGACTTCTCTGGTGGTCCAGTGGCTGACTCTGGGCTCCCAGTGCAGGGGGCCCAGGTTTGGTCTCTGGTCAGGGAACTAGATCCCACATGCTGCAGACCCAGTGGAGCCAAATAAATAAATATAAATAAAATATTTTTTTAAAAAATTGAAAGAGGTTTTCACAAAGAATACTGCATTAGTAATAAGAGATCTTTAAGAGAATTTGGAAAATACAAAAGCACAAGAAAACAGGAACTGTAACTCTATGGCTAACATTTTGCCCTTTACTGGATTTGTATATCTTTCCAGCCTTTTTTCTGTGTAACTATAATTTTTATACAAAAGTGATACTAAACTATACACACTGCTTTGAAGTTTTCACTTACTATGTCACACATATGCTATGTCATCAAACATTCATCCACATAGCCTTAGTTTGAACAGTTGCTTGATATTCCATCATGCTAATCCCCAGATAAGGCTCTCTTCCCAGTATCGTATTTCTGCAGGAAGGGTGACCCCTTCCAGGGCCGAAAGTGGCCTCTTGTCTTACGCTCAGAAATGAATTGTCCGAGGAGACACACGTGTTGACAAAGCAAGAGACTTTATTGGGAAGGGCGCCCGGGCAGTGGGGTGAGGGGAACCCAAGAGAACTGCTCTGCCACGTGGCTTGCAGTCTCAGGTTGTATGGTAATGGGGTTAGTTTCCTGGTGGTCTCTGGCCAATCATCTTGCTCGGCCCATATTTAGTCTAACTCAGGGTCCTTCCTGGTGGCACTCACAATCTCTCAGCCAAGATGGATTCCAGCAAGAAGGATGCTGGGAGGTTGATAGAACATATTATGGGTTGGTGCCTCCTCCCTTCCTGGGCCCCTCTCAGGTTCGCCGGGTTAGTTTTTGACAGCAGGCCCATGTTCCTTATGAGGACCTCTTGTTGCAAGATAACTCTAGCAAGTGCCTGGCCAAGGTGGGTGATTTCGCTGAATGGCTCACTAGCAATATGTACTCTCATTGTAACCTAGGTATTTACTTAGTATCACTTTTCAGAGTTTATAATATATATATTTGGGAGATTATTTCATGTCTGTCTGCTTACAGGAGTATAAACTCCATGAGGATACATACCATGCTTACTCTGCTGACCACTTTATCCCGAGTGCCTGGCTCATTATAGGTCTGCAGACTGAAAGTGAATAATACATTGCTGGACATGTCATTTTCTTTTTGTTCAGGGATTATCTGTAAAAGATCCTTTGCTTATAGATAAAACTTTGTACAAATCCGTAATTGTTTTCTTATGAAAATTTCCTATAATTTGAATGGTTTGTGTTTCTTTCTAATACAGTAATACACACTCTGTGTAGAGTTTCAGAAAACATAGAAAAGAATAAAGGAAAACAAAGCTCGCCCCGTCCCCAGTCGTTTTTCTGGGTCTGGAATTAGGTAGCATGAGGACCATGGTCTGCTCCTTCAGAGGTTTGGAATCGCCTGTGAACCTGTCTGAGCCCATTGCCTTTTGGGGCAGGTGGTACTTTGACAAGAATGTATAGATATTCTGCAGTTATTACTACGTTTAAGTTTTTTACTTCTTTGATGAGTTTTGGTCTTTTATGTTTTCCTCAGAGTGTTTCATCCAGATGAGCTATTAATTGGTGGAATTCTGAGGAGATATTTTGTAATCCAGGTTCTTACCCATTACCAGTCTGTGAGGAAGTAACTAGCATCGCAGGCCCCAGGTAAAAGTGAGGCCTCCAAGAAACCGTATTTCTGGGGAGAGGGGCAGCAAAGGGCAGGGTTATATTATGTGCACGCTATTCAGGAACCTGAGAATCTCTTGGAGGGAGCTGCCAGAGTGTTTCAAAATTTTCTGTTGTATGCAGCAACAGCCAGGAACCTTTGTCTTCTTAATGGCCCTGGCCTTGCTGAGGGTCTCTTTAAGGCTAAATAGCTGCGGCCGATCACCAGATAAAGTCAATTTGTCCTTCAGGAACACTACTGAGCTGCTGGCCAGCCTCCCTCACTCACCTGGAAATGAGGATAATTAGCGGTTACCTAGTTCCTGTGAGGATTAAATGAGATATTGCCTGTAAAAGCCTTAGTGCTCACTAATGGCTCTTTTTTGAAGGTGTAAAAGCACCCCTGGGGGATATAATCTGGCTGGATAAAACCAGGGCCCTTGGGGGTGCCCATCGCGCTTAGGGAGACTGGCTGACAGAGAAAGGAGCAGCTCTCTGCCTGAGGAGGAAGCCTCACTGCTGAGGAGACTAAGTACAGGCTAAAGAGAGGTGGCTGCCGGCAGCTGTAGGAGGGGGCGATCCAGACAGCAGAGATGGCCCGACAGCGGACGAAGGGCCCAGAGCACGGCGTGCTCCGGGCAGCAGAGGGCTGGCCACTGGTGGCAGCTGTGGTGATGCCAGCTGGGGGCTGGACAGGCAGTCT
Source organism: Neotragus moschatus (assembly GCA_006410615.1). Taxonomy (NCBI): domain Eukaryota; kingdom Metazoa; phylum Chordata; class Mammalia; order Artiodactyla; family Bovidae; genus Neotragus; species Neotragus moschatus. The sequence goes on from SJYA01002500.1 coordinate 2,329,869, forward strand.
GGGGCTGTGTTATGAAAGCCAAGGAGTTGCTGCTTATTTCCTCATAGCAGCTAGGTGAGAGTCACTGAGAGTTTTCAAGCGGAGAAATGTTGTGATCACAACTGTGGTTTAGAAAGATTGAGCATGAGAGAGAGGCTCAAGGCTGGCTTTATCTCTCGGATCCAAGGAGTCTCTTGGACCACCTTAGTAGGTGGTTGTGGTTTGTAAGGTGAGAAACAAGTCCCAGGCTGGTGGGGTAGTGGTGGCAAGGAAGGTAGAACAGGAGAAGCTGGAGGAATTTGCAAACAGTGCTGTGAGAGTTATTTTGGTGTTTTTGTTGTTGTTGCCATTTTTGTTTGTTTGCTTGTTTTGGTTGTGCCATGCAGCTTGTGGGATTTTTAGTTCCCCGACCAGGCATGGAACCTGGGGCCTTGGCGGAGAGGGCATGGAGTCCTAACCACTTGACCACCAGGGTTGAAGAGAGGAGCAGGGAGGAGGTGAGCACAGCTCAGGCTGTGGGAAGTCGCACACAACACAACACCTTGTAAGAACTGTCTTCTTCCATCTGTCTTGCTTTTAGCTCCCAAATTAACCCCCTCCCCATCTTTCATTGGCTTCCCTGGTGGCTCAGACAGTAAAGAATCTACCTGCAATGCAGGAGACCTGGATTTGATCCCTGGGTTGGGAAGATCCCCTGGAGGAGGGCATGGCAACCCACTCCGGTGTTCTTGTCTGGGGAATCCCCATGCACAGAAGAGCCTGGCAGGCTACTTCCATGGGATCGCAAAGAGTCAGACATGAACAACGGACTAAGCACAGCATAGCACCATCTTTTGAGCTGACTACATCTTGTGTTGAGCTCTTGCTTTGAGAATGTACCCCTTTGATTTTATTTTATGGCCCCATCCCATTTCTAATGATTCTCACACTTGGAATCGACATCCATGAAGACGGTTAGCCCATTTACCTTTACCATTAGGGTCACAGGGACCCACTTAAAATGGGTTTACGAGAACTGTGCCCTATGGAAGATTTGAAGCAGGGAGCTGCACTGATAATGATGTCGTCAGACTATATAAGAAACACAGAGGAAGAAGTGGGTTTGGGGAAAGCAATGGCCTCAGTTTAGACATGTTGCATTTAAGGCTCCCTTGGGATAACCAGGTGGAGATAGCAGGCAAGAAGAGGCCAGAAGGGAGGGGCCAGGTGAGGAAGGAATGAGCAGTCATCACTCCAGGAATGGTCCAGGCTGTGGGGCAGATGAGCGCCTCTTTGGGGAGCGTGTAAGAGAAAGTCAAGTATGGAGCCAGCAGTTCTGGCATTTTAGGGGCAGGCGGGGGATCTGGTGTAGGAGACCAAGAAGAGCAAAGCACCAAAGCAAAACAGCCATGAGAGGCAAGTGAGGAGCTTCGAGGAAGAGTTGGAGAGCAGTGGTTTCAGATCGCAGAGTGGCCTGGAAACCCGACCATGGATTTGTCATGAGAAGTTATCAGTGACCTTGCTGAGCGCTGACTGTAGAATTCCCAGGGCACCTACGGGGAGTCCAAAAACAAGCTGCAGTAAGGAAGAGGAGATGGTAAGTCAAAAAAGATGGTGCCAAGGAAGAGTAAGAGAGCAGTGGCTTGAGACTAAATGGCTAGTTTCTTGGATGACAGTGACCAGAGTCGGGTCAGAGTCAGTTGGTAGGTTGAAGAGAAGTGGGAGCGTAAAGGAAAATTCTCCCGTGCCAATCGCTGTCTCAGTGCTTTGCGTATGTGTCCCCTCCTCCATCTTCGCTACAGACGCATGAAGGTGCTCTTCTCACAAAGAGGTGAAATAACTTAACGGTCACAGGGCATGGAAGTGGCGGGTCTGGGATAAGAGAACCAGAGCGCAGCTGGAAGAGTTGGTTGTGGGAGGTGTGGCACCGTCTTCTGAGACTGGATGCCCTCTGCTTTCGTGGTGAAGATGAGACAGACTGCTGAGGGCAGAATTCCTGGTGACCTTTTGAGCAGCTGCTGGGGCCCCAGGGAGGGAGCTAGAGGAGTATCACTGAAAGCATTTCTGAGACGTGGAATCCTCCTGATGCCACTGAAGGGGAGAACTGGCGGATGCATTAGCAAGCAGAAGTAAATCAAGAGCAAGCTGAGACTGTTTTGATACTAGATGCTACCAGTGGAAATGTAGTTGATGAGACTGACCCCGGGGAATAGGCTGGCCAGTACGCCAGTCTGGGTAAGGGTGGAGAACCTGAGAGGGCACGGCAGCTCTGGAGGGAGCTGGTGCGGGCTGGTCACTTAGGGGCAGAGGTTGCGGGGTGGGGAGCTGGACCCTGGGATTGGGAATGTTGGAAGAACTGGCATAAGAGATGATGCCAAGCCCAGGCAGGCCTGACTTGCACCAAAGCCAAGGGATTTGTGCAGGTGCTCTGCTGAGTCATGAATTCAAACTCCAGTGAGGCCTAGGTGTCCTCAGGTATCCCTGGCTGAGAGGGTAGTCATGTGGGCATGTTGGCTCATTGGGCTGAATCTGAACAATCATAAGATGCCAGACTGCCCAAGGCCAAAGAGGTAGCTCACTGGGTGAGATGAGGGAATGGGAAGCAGGATTTCTAAGTTTACAACTTTGTATTTGGGAGTATTGGGGGGTATTAAAGATTCAGGATGTTGTCATCCTAAATGAATGGAAGTAAATGTCCCTAGCATGGAGGATGTTATGGAACTGGGTGGGCACTCTTGATGGGTGATAGAGAGAGTTAGGATGCCCATGTGTGATGAAGCCTGGAAATGAGTGAATGTCAGTTTGTAGGGTGGACAGAGGCAGGTATAGACAGATGAGCTCAGAGATCACTGTGGTCTGCTAAGAGTGAATGGCGGGTATTCCCAGGTGTTTCCTGAGGACCACTTTACATCTAGTTGGGTTTTCTGAATTCTGTCCAACATTATTTTTCCAGCTGTTTCTTGCCTTCAGAGGTATGCACTACCAGATAAATGTTGCTTCATGCTGTTCTCTCTCCCATCTAAGGACCAAATGAGATGAAAGCAGGGCTTTCAACAGTTGAGAGCTGGAGGATAGAGATTCTGTAACCTGCAGTAAGCAGAGAAGGCATCCCATTCCAGTACTCTTGCCTGGAAAATCCCATGGACGGAGGAGCCTGGTGGGCTGCAGTCCATGGAGTTACTAAGAGTCAGACATGACTGAAGCAACTTAGCAGCAGCAGCAGCAGCAACCTGCAGTAAGAATAGGTGTATAGGGAAAAAATGGGGCTTCCCTGTTGACTCAGATAGTAAAGAATCTGTCTGCAATGCAGGAGACCTGGGTTTGATCCCTGGGTCAAGAAGATCCCTTGGAGAAGGGAATACTCCAATACTCTTGCCTGGAAAATTCCATGAACAGAGGAGACTGGCGGGTTACAGTCCATGGGGTCACAAAGAATCAGATACGACCAGGCAACTAATGCTTTCACTTTCATGAAAAAGAATTTGACTCATTCTTCAGAAAACTGGCTGTAGTAATTTAACTTCAGTCATGCTGAGATTATAGAGGTTTTTCATTGTTGTTATAACAATACTCACGTTTAACAGCATTGTGGGACTGAGGAATTATCACACTACATTGAAAGAACCTTGTAACAAAGGCTGTTTGATTGAAATAATTACCCCAGAAACTCGATTTAATTTATTGTATTATCTAAATCTTAAATTCACCAAGAGTTCCACCAGACCCTTTTAAAGTCAAGAAACTGAGACCATAGGTCTTCAGAACTGAAGTGAATTATGGAGTCAGTAGCCAAACAAATACTGGAGTTATGAGCTCCCTGAGTCGAGTTCACAAAGGAAATAAAATGCTGTGATGAAACTCACTGATACGTCTTGGGCTCCTCCAGTTTCCTTTTCGATCCTCCTTCCTTTTGCCTCCAATCTGAATGTTACAAAGGAAAATAACCTTAATCAAGACCAGATCCCTTTGGGCCCAGGGGTCTGTGGCTCTGTCTCCGACATAGAGGTCTGGGCCTCTCTCAGACTCATTTGTCATTGTGTGATTGATTACAGAAGGAAAGGCTCTGTTGTCTTGGGAGAGGTGATACTGAATTTTCTGGGTTGTTTTAGTTTGGGGTACTTCTAGTCAGATAATGTGATAGGTAGTTTTCTGACTTAGATACACGAGTTTCCTTTTTAAATGAAACTGGTGTTTCATTTAGTCCACATACTTAATGAGTCTCTGTTTTGTGGTCTGTCCTGGGCCGTGTGCCTTCCATAATGTAGGAGCTCAGTAAACAGTGTATTGTTATCCATTAGGGGCTCTGTCCACAAAATCGATTACAAAACACATTATTTTTCTTCACTCACGAGCTCTCTGCTTTGTTTGGGATGTTCTCCCCTCCCTTTCCCATCCTGCTCATCCTCCGAGACTCCATTTTCCCATCATCTCAGCAAAGTTTTGCTAGAAAGAACTGCTCCTTCCCATTGCTCCTATGGTGTATTTTGTACCCATGTCCTATTGAGCTGGAAGCAGAGATTTACCTCCAGGAGGTTGAACCAAACAGGAGGGTCCGCAGGGGGTGGGTAGCCAGAGTTGGGCTGAGATGGTGAAGTGGGTCTGAGCCATGTTCCTGAGGCGACAAGCCAAGACGTGCAGAGGTACTGATGCTAATAAGTTCAAGGAGTAGGTGAGAAATTTAAAAATGGGGCACGAAGACAAGGGTCAGGAAGGAGGTGGCAGCATGACCAGAGGACTGGGAGCAGGTTGACGAGGAGCAAAGAGGATCTGGGACAGGTGGCACAAGCGACAAGGAGGCACCTGGGACTTAGCTTTTGTTTCCTGAGTGAGAGAGTCCCAGACCCAGAACACTTTATTCTTTTGTTCGCAGAAGAATAAGCCATCTCACTGGAGGCAAAATCTGTTTGATTTGTATCTTCAGCATGTGTAGTGGAACAGGATACAGAGTGTCTGACAAATGTGAGTAATGAATGAAGATGAAGACCTGTGGAAAATATCTGCCTTCTGATAACTGCCTTCCTTAGAAAATTTCTAAGGGAGAGATCTAATGTAAAGCCTGGTGACTATAGTTAATACTAGTGTACTGCTTGCTTAAAATTTAGTAAAAGAGTAGATGTTTAAATGTTCTCACCACATGTGTAGGGTCATAGATGTGTTAATTAGTTTAATTATGGTACAGGTCATAATATATATGTATAGAAAATCACTACGTTGTATACTTTAATATATAAAACTTTAATTTGTCAGTTATACCTCAGTGAAGCTGGAGGAAAAAGAAGTACAGTGAAGCACCGAAAAAAAAAAAGAATTTTCCAAGGAAGAAGTTAAGGTGGTGATTGACCTAGAGGTCTGTTGGCTGCTGTAACTTAACAAGTGTGTGTAATATTAAAGCTCTCAGTACTTTGNCGAGACTCCATTTTCCCATCATCTCAGCAAAGTTTTGCTAGAAAGAACTGCTCCTTCCCATTGCTCCTATGGTGTATTTTGTACCCATGTCCTATTGAGCTGGAAGCAGAGATTTACCTCCAGGAGGTTGAACCAAACAGGAGGGTCCGCAGGGGGTGGGTAGCCAGAGTTGGGCTGAGATGGTGAAGTGGGTCTGAGCCATGTTCCTGAGGCGACAAGCCAAGACGTGCAGAGGTACTGATGCTAATAAGTTCAAGGAGTAGGTGAGAAATTTAAAAATGGGGCACGAAGACAAGGGTCAGGAAGGAGGTGGCAGCATGACCAGAGGACTGGGAGCAGGTTGACGAGGAGCAAAGAGGATCTGGGACAGGTGGCACAAGCGACAAGGAGGCACCTGGGACTTAGCTTTTGTTTCCTGAGTGAGAGAGTCCCAGACCCAGAACACTTTATTCTTTTGTTCGCAGAAGAGTAAGCCATCTCACTGGAGGCAAAATCTGTTTGATTTGTATCTTCAGCATGTGTAGTGGAACAGGATACAGAGTGTCTGACAAATGTGAGTAATGAATGAAGATGAAGACCTGTGGAAAATATCTGCCTTCTGATAACTGCCTTCCTTAGAAAATTTCTAAGGGAGAGATCTAATGTAAAGCCTGGTGACTATAGTTAATACTAGTGTACTGCTTGCTTAAAATTTAGTAAAAGAGTAGATGTTTAAATGTTCTCACCACATGTGTAGGGTCATAGATGTGTTAATTAGTTTAATTATGGTACAGGTCATAATATATATGTATAGAAAATCACTACGTTGTATACTTTAATATATAAAACTTTAATTTGTCAGTTATACCTCAGTGAAGCTGGAGGAAAAAGAAGTACAGTGAAGCACCGAAAAAAAAAAAGAATTTTCCAAGGAAGAAGTTAAGGTGGTGATTGACCTAGAGGTCTGTTGGCTGCTGTAACTTAACAAGTGTGTGTAATATTAAAGCTCTCAGTACTTTGTGATAATTTTACAATTCCAAGATCACTCTCCCATCTTTTCTTCTTTTCCTTCCCCCATAACATTTACTTCTGGGCCACAGGGATCCCTGGAATCCCTGAAAACTTAAGAACTTTGATTCTTTGGATATTTACAGTAGCTAATCTACCTGGGATATATTTCCACTACCAGGAGGTACCATCATTTAACTATGTTCTGAAACTGTAGTGTTAAAGTTTTTGGATATGTTTATGCAGATTTTTACTCTCTGCTTATTTAGCTTAGTAAGTTTGGAATTTAATATATTAATGTTACTTAAAGATCAAATCTTTAACCATTTTTAAAGCCCCCTTCTAAGGAAAATTATATTAAAAATAACTTTGTTTACAGCAGGAAGAAATAGAATAAAAGGGATCCTGAGCAACAGGAACCTGAAAGCACGTCACTCTGTGTGGTTTTTCCTATTTGATAACCGTGCTTTCTGGAAGATGCAGTTTTTCTGCTTCCATCTCTGTTGTCGGCATGCCAGGATTTCCAGCAAAGTGGGCCCAGTGTTTTGCTGGAGGTTACTTTTCCTTGGAAGCAATTCAAATAAAATCATCATTCTGTTTCTCCCTTTTCATTTGACTAAAACAATGCTTTGGCAGCTAGACAGGAGCTCTTAAGAGCTTCGGTATTTTTCTCCCAATCTTTGCCTTTCAAGAAGTGCCTTTTCCCAATGTGGTTTAAAACTGAGCCTAGAAACAAAAGCACAGAACTGATTGCTTGGAGACCAAAACTCTAGGGAGGGGAAAAGACCTAGAGGAGAAACACTGAAAGTTCCAGCTCTACCCGCTGTGCGTAGCTGCCCCTTTCAGTATGGTATGTCCTGGTCTGTGAGAGCTGTCACCCTGGTTTTGTTGGGCCTGCCACCATGCCAAGTTCACAGCCCCGCCATATTCTTGTTGGTCAGGTACTTTCTTTGTTCCTGCACCAAAACTGGTGAGCATTATACTATGTATTAATCCATTTTCACGTTACCCTTCTTAGAAACAGTTCCTAGGGGTCGTCCAGAATTTTACCTTTTTATATTCTGAAGTTTCTAATCATAATCCCACTTACTTATTCTCTCCTGTATTGGGAGCCTGGAGTCCTAGCCACTGGACCACCAGGGAAGTCTCAATCATTGTTTTTGACTATCCCACTTGTATAGACATTAATGTGGTACCATCATGTTCAAATCGCAAGAACAAATTAAATGATGTAAAAATCTTCCCTGAGTTTGGGAGGGCACACCATTCTTATTAATGTCCTTGCCATAATGTAAATGACTTTAAGGTAGTGCAGGTGAAGAGAAGAATCTTTTTTTTTTTTTTTTCCTGCTTCATTTTACTGGAAAGGATAAGAAGAAGGTGCCAGGAGAGAAATAGTTTTCTGAGCACATCTGTCCTCTTCATTGCCTGGGGACTTTGTAGGTAGTTGTAGAACCTGTCTGATTGTCATTTTTCCTGGTCTTGTGTAGGGCCATAGTCTCTGCGGGAAATTGACCAAATTTCCTTTCTTTGCCCATTGAACTGGGTGTCGTGTGGAAGAGTCTCTGCTGTGACTAGGCAGGGGTCAAAATCCTCATCTGTAATCACTTCTGTTCTGAAGCTGCCAAGCTGAGACATCTTTTACTGGAGGCAAAGAGGGTGGCTGGACTCCGGGAAACTGACAAGCATATGGACTTTGCAAACAAAAGAAGAAAATGTGCCTTTCTAGGGATCTGCACATGCTCTTCCCGTGAATTACGTCACTGGGTGCTGGCATGGTTTGGTAAGCAGCTATTTGCGCCTCCAAATTCTCCCAAATTCGGGGAAAGGATTTTTGGTGACTGTTAATTTTTCTACTCTGACTTCACTTCTTATGGAAGGAAGTTAACATATACTTGTGTTCGGAAAGTTAAGCTAGATTTTATTGGTGAATATAAAAGAGATGAATATCATATACAACTTATGTGTGGTTCAAAATACCAGAAACGAGATCTAAATGACAAGCCATAGACTGGAAAAGGATATTTCCAACACAGACAACTGAGGAAAGGGCCATTTCCCACCCCCCTTCATGCATAATGAGCTCTTAAAATCAATCTGACTTTAGTTTAAACAGAGAAGGAAATGGCAACCCACTCCAGTATTCTTGCCTGAAAAATCCCATGGACGGAGGAGCCTGGTAGGCTACAGTCCATGCGGTTGCAAAGAGTTGGACATGACTGAGCGACTTCACTGCACTCACTTTAAACAGAGAAAGAAATATAGACATGTTTGTAAGCATGAAAAAAATGCTCAGTTCCGCTTATGACAGAAATGCAATTGGTAAAATGTGGTACATCACTAGTTGGTTGGCAAAAAGAAAATTTGATAACTTACGGTGTTGGAAAGGTGTGGAGAAGCAGGCACTGACGAACACATGTAAACTGTTGCCATTTCTTTGGCAGTGTCACTCAAAATATATGAAACCTTTGACCTCCTGATTCAATTTCTAGGAGTTTATCCAATAGAATTTACAAAGATAAACAAAGATGAGATAGTTGGATGGCATCACCGACTCGATGAACGTGAGTTGGAGCAAGCTCCGGGAGTTGGTGATGGACAGGGAGTGCTGCAGTCCATCGGGTGGCAAAGAGTGAAACCTGACTGAGCAACTGAATTGAAACAAAGATGTCTTCATTGTAGCAATATTAGCTACAATGTGAAACAGTGTAAATGCCTGTGAGTAAAAGACTAAGTAAATCATGATGTTTCATCTCCACAGCGGAATACTGGCTGTTCAGTCATTGAAAAGATTTGTAGTTGGTGCCACATAAAATATGCTTATAGTTAGCTTTTGTGCCCAGCGTCAGTTTCTTGACTCCAAATTTACTCTTCTTGGCTGATCTATGAAGATGGTTCTGATCCTTTATTTATTTTTGGCTGCACCGGGCCTTTGTTGTCGCGCATCAGCTCTTTGTTGGTCTGTGTGGGCTTGCTCTAGTTGTGACGACGAGCGAGCTGGGGCTACTCTCTAGTTGCCAGATGCAGGACCCTCATTGCCATGGCTTCTCTTGTGGAGCACAGGCTCTCGAGTGTGCGAGGTTCGGTAGTCGCATCTCATGGGCTCCGGAATGCGTGCTCAGTAGTTGTGGCCATGGGCTTAGTTGCCCCATGGCATGTGAGATCTTCCTGGACCAGGGATCTGTGTCCCCTGCATTGGCAGGCAGATTCTTAACCACTGGACCACCAGGGAAGTCCCAGTTCTGATCCTTTTCAATGATTTTTCTTTGCCAGCTGAGAGGTAGTATATTGATAACAGGCCCAGTTTCTAAAAACAAGGGGGTGGGGGAAAGATGATATTTATGCTTATTTAAATATACATATGCCTGAACATCTTCTGGAAGTTACATGAGAAGGGGTTACCTCTCAGAATGAGGCTGGAATCTAGGGGGGGCAAGAGACTCACTGGAAGGCTTTTTTTTTTTTTTTTTTTAACCATGTGTGTATTTTGTTTTTATAGAGAAAATGACAAAACTTTGGTTAGACATTAAAGAAAAAAAAAACTTGCATTAATGAAGAAACAGACTAGCTGGAAATATGAAATATTGTAAAGATGTCATTTAATAAGAATAAATTTATAGGTTTAATGCAGTCATAGTAAAGGAAAAAAAAAAAAACCCAAGTTGGAGGCAGGGCATGGTTTTTATTGTTAAGAAGCTTAAGAGTACAGTTTGGGAGACAGAAACATAGTGTTCACCAAAAAATGCCTTGAACACTTACAAAGCAATATATCAAGCACAAAGCAATAAAATTGAATACATATGTATTGTGGGAACTTGGAGTCCTTTGAGAGAATAGACAGAATGGAGTTAATCAGCAAAGGATACTTAAAAAAAAGCTAAAAAAAGATAAGCTGTAACAAGAAGGAATCTTTTCTAAAGTCTTTTAGGAAAGACTTTCCTATATTTTCTCAAATGTAGGAAACTGGGCTCCCAAACAAAGGCTTTTCCATGGAGGGAGGGAGTTCTTTCTATAGCATGTTTTGTGTTGAGAAGACCTATGTGAGAAAGTCTGTGAACTGTGCCCACAATTCTTGTTCTACTGCTGAATAAAGTGGCTCAAATGCCTCTACATTTTCACTTTTGAGTTTGCAAATGACTGAAAATTAAGTAATCAAGGACAGACGTGGGATTTGGTTGACCATGCAAGGAGTACAATGACTTGAAGAATCTGGAAACAATACTGACCACATTTGTTGGCATTAATTCATCAAAGCAATAAGACTGTATAGGGAAAGTTTTTTTTTTTTTTAAGTCATCAGTTCTGAGTATATCTTGCAACTGAACTCCAACTTGGAACTGATGATAAATTCTTTTTAAAAACACACACACACTATTATGCACTGGGAGCTTTAAAAAAAATTCCCGCAGTATTTGGAAGACATTTTATCATCTCTCTGTGCCAGTTATAAGATTAGAAGTTAAGCCATAGATTGATTTAGAAGATGTGCCATGTTGCTCCAGCCGAGAAGTGGATAAAACTTTGAGTAGAAAAATGTTTGCTTTTGTAGGTCTTCACAAAATCTTCACTGTTAATAGGTGAAATGACTTTTAAGGTTTTTCTCCTGACAAATATGATAGGAGTATTTCATGATGATTCTTTTATAGTGTCCATTGGGAATAGAAATAGATATTAAAGGAGACCTTAGCTTGCTAACATTTCTTAAGATATGTTATCTATCGTATGCCATTGCTCATTAGTCTAGTTTATAAACATCAGTCACAGTAGTGGTTTAACTTTCATTTCGTTTGGAACACAAGTGTATAAAGCCTCCATTTTTCATCCTTCGAGAAACTTCCCAGAAATAAAGAAATGCTGTTTTTGTGAATCATCAGAGGTCACCATGGTTTCTGTGGCTTTATTTTTCTAATTAGTGTAGGTCTGTCAAAATGTTATATTGAGGTTTTATTCTAAAGCTTCTTCTATTTGGTGTCACTGAAAAATAAACACAAAATCCACACACAAAAAGTAAACACAAAATCTTTTCCTTGCGGAAAAACAGAAAATTGTAGACTTTCAAGAAGGATGGTTGGGTCATGTTTGGGTTTAGAAGCATTTGTTGTGTCAAATTTTGCCATGTCTTATGCGATTATGACTGAGAAACAAAGATCAAAAGAATTTTAAAAATCATTTCATTAATCTGTAACTTAAAAGTATATTGAGTTATATTATTCTCTTGTTAATTAGGACAGATTACTAGCAAGGGGTGTATTTATTAAAAATGCTAGTTTTGGTTTCCAGGTTTTTTTAAACACAAGGATCTCTTTTTAACATCAAAAGACTTCATAGATTTCCTCGCATAATAGAAGTTGTACTTTTGACTTTTTGATCTGCTGGCAATTTTTGGTGCTCAGGTGGTTGGAAGACCTTTGAAATGACCCTGAGACCCTCCTCTAGGGGCCCTTGGCCCATGTTTGGGAACCACTGCTGTTCAGTTTTCAGATTTAACCATGACGGCTTCAGTCCAAAGAAGTAGAATATGGGTTTTTGAAACAGCCCAACTGAATCTAGAGGAGAAAAGTCAGGGGTCAGAACTGAAATGGTTCTTTCTTTGTTGTTCCTATTCTAAGCAAGCTCTGTGGAACAGGAGATTAAGACAATAAAAGTTATTTTGATTGTATCTTTTTCTCAGATCTTCACATCTTTTATATCATAATGTTTACACCTTTTGTATGCGCATCTATAGGTGCAAAAGCTGGAATGCTTTTGATTTGGGGCTGCAGTGTTTATACTGGGAGAGGCCTGGGGGTAGCCTGGGAGGTGGAACAGAGAAATTACAGGTAGGTGGGTGAAGCTACTGCTGTCACAGCAGTGGGTACTGAGTCTGGCACTGTTGAGGGTCAGCTTTGATGTGCAGTTACTTCTACAAATGTGAAAACAACAAAACAGATTCAGCTGATTGCTGAATCAGGTAGGAGAGAACCTACTTTTCATTTTTTTCTGCCACCCAGTATATTCTGAAACTATTTATGAAAGTGGAAGTGTCTGAAGATATGATCACATCCCCTTGAGGATGCTCCAGGTTTGATATCTGGAAAAAGGTGCAGTTCATTGTGGGATTTCCGTCTCCCACAGGACACTGTCATGTTAAAGTCTCTGAGCAGTAGAAGAACTTGGTGAACTTCATGTGGATCCAGGGTTTCCTCAAAACTCATTTATTTGGCCATGGTACTCCTGCTTATCGACCCACCCAACCCCCAAACATGAAATGCCTGGAAACATGCCGAGCACACTTTGGGAAAGGCTGATTTTATAAAAAATCTGGACTTTAGAAACCTCAGAAGCTATAAGTATGTCTGAGCTGTACTGTGAGGATGCTGTTATTAATGGTCTTTATGACTGTTTCCAGGCGAGGGGTCTGGTGTTTTCAAGGAAAGTGTACCTCAGATGACCTTTAGGAAAGCAAGGATTTGTTCTCTGCTTGCAGTGAATTCTCTAACACAAAACCTTTCTCTCATTTCTCTTTGTATAAGTCACTCTTCATAAACTAATTACAGGCTTCCCTTGTGGCTCAGCTGGTAAAGAGTTAGCCTGCAATGCAGGAGACCTGGGTTTGATCCCTGGGTTGGGAAGATACCCAGGGTATCTTCCCTGGGTATCCACTCCAGTATTCTGGCCTGGAGAATTCCATGGGCTGTATAGAATGTGGGATCTCAAACAGTCAGACACAACTGAGCTACTTTCACACACTCACTTATTCACTTAACCATTCCTCAAGGCTGGTGTTATTGTCCTCATTATCATAACAGTTGGGAGGGGTTCTAGAAGGTCTTTTGTCCAACCATCAGGAAATATTTAAACATTAGCTCTCTTCTCAGTCTTAAAATAGCAATTGTTTCTAACCACCCAAATTCACAGATCATTTGGAAGAACTCTTTAAAAGTTAGAAGGCTGGAGGAAAAGAAACAAGATGGGCTGGGTGGGTGAATGGGGAGGTGTTCTCCATCTTTGTTCACTAGCTTAGCAGGCGTCTTTTGAATTGGCTGATTTTCTTGGAGGCAGGGCTAGTTTGTCCCCTCTAGAATTTGCTGACTAGGGATGTCTTCCTGTTTTTAAGGCAGGGTTTTCATTTTAACAAACTATCTCTTCCACAAAACAACTTAAATATCACTTGGAAATTCCGATGGGATTTTTCTTGTAAAGTAGGTTTATAGCTTCTTAGAAGGTAACAGAAATGTGCATTTCTTACTGTTCTGAAGCCTCTGGAAAGGAAAGACAGCTGTGGGCAAAATGTTTACAGACTGAAAAGAACTGCTATTGATGTCCAGGGATGAGCTGTTCTCTTACAGGAGCTGTGAAAGCAATCATTAGCATTTGCACAGCACTGTATACAACACTTTCGTATGCATATAGCATAGGATCCTTACAACAGCCCTGGTAAGGGGAATCATATTGGCATTTTTTCATCTCCATTTACAGTTGGTGAAACTGGAGCTATCAATTTCAGATGGTTTTTAGTTTCAAGAAGATTGAAATTGCTCATCCAGAGCATTTTTCTTCTTTTTGAGAAATCTTTTAAAAACATTCATTACCTACATGCCAGTCATTCAGTTCAGTTCACTCGCTCAGTCATGTCTGACTTTTTGCGACCTCATGAACTGCAGCACGCCAGGCCTCCCTGTCCATCACCAACTCCCGGAGTCCACCCAAACCCATGTCCATCGAGTCAGTGATGCCATCTAACCATCTCATCCTCTGTCGTCCCCTTCTCCTGCCCTCACTCTTTCCCAGCATCAGGGTCTTTTCAAATGAGTCAGCTCTTCATATCAGGTGGCCAAAGTATGGAGTTTNTCAACTTCAGCTTCTTCAGCATTACTGGTTGAGGCATAGATTTGGATTACCATGATATTGAATGGTTTGCCTTGGAAATGAACAGAGATCATCCTGTCGTTTTTGAAATTGCATCCAAGTACTGCATTTCAGACTCTCTTGTTGACTGTAATGGCTACTCCAGTTCTGCTAAGGGATTCCTGCCCACAGTAGTAGATGTAATGGTCATCCGAGTTAAATTCACCCACTCCATTCCGTCTGAGTTCCCTGATTCCTAGAATGTCGATGTTCGCTCTGGCTGTCTCCTGTTTGACCACTCCCAATTTGCCTTCATTCATGGACCTGACATTCCAGGTTCCTCCGTAGTATTCCTGTTTATAGCAGTGAACTTTACTTCCATCACCCGTCACATCCACACCTGGGTAGTGTTTTTGCTTTGGCTCCGTCTCTATTCTTTCTGGAGTTATTTCTCCACTGATCTCCAGTAGCATCTTGGGCACCTACCAACCTGGGGAGTTCATCTTTCAGTGTCCTGAAATGACTTAACATGTATTACCTACCATTAACTTCACCTCTTTTTGACTTTTTTTAACCTACCATTTGGCTGCATTGGGTCTTAATTGTGGCGTGTGGGTTCCAGAGTGTGCAGGCTCAGTAGTTGTGGTGCAAGAGCCTAGTTGCTCTGCGGCCGTGGGGTCCCAGCTCCCTGANGAAATGACTTAACATGTATTACCTACCATTAACTTCACCTCTTTTTGACTTTTTTTAACCTACCATTTGGCTGCATTGGGTCTTAATTGTGGCGTGTGGGTTCCAGAGTGTGCAGGCTCAGTAGTTGTGGTGCAAGAGCCTAGTTGCTCTGCGGCCGTGGGGTCCCAGCTCCCTGACCAGAGATCAAACCCTCATCCCCTGTGTTGCACAGCTAAATCTTAACCACTGGACCACCATAAAAGTCCCTCTTTTTAACGTTTTTAATGTGACTATCAGGAAATTTAAAATTATGTAAGTGGCTCACATTATATTGGGTTGGCCAAAAAGTCCGTTTGTGTTTTTAACATACAACAGCAATGGCTAGAACCATTTTCCATGGTGTTTTAATAGCATAATTTGTGTCTTATACAAATAATTTGCCTTTATGTTTTATTCTCCTTCTGGCATATAATCACATCCTCCATTATTTTGGGTGGGGGTGGGTTGATCTGTTTTGAAGACTGCTTTAAGAAGCTTGTAAAGTATGGAATTCCCTGGTGGTCCAGTGGTTAAGACTCTGCATTTCCACAGCAGGGGGCACGGATTAGTGAGCTAAGAATCCCACATACTGCGCGAGTCATGTGCTTCTCTCTTCAGAAGAATTACATGCAAAAAATTTTTTTTATTATTTTAAAAAGAAGCATATAATGTATTTTATAATTTTAATGTAATTTCTGTGATTTTAATGGCATCGCCTTCCAGGAAGGGCTGATTCATTGGCACTGTCCTTCTTTGGGAACTGTCTATTAGACCCATGGTGCCTCGAATGTGAGAGTATGAGTTTGTGTGTGAACACATACGCATGTGTATGTATGCATTTGTGTGTGACCAGGAGAGAGGGAGAAGAAGGATGGGAAACAGATTCTCCAGGGCTCTGCCAAATTCTGCAGTCCCCACCCTTTAAGAGTCTGATTCTTGACTGGTGGGGAGTAAAGATTTGGATTCTAACCCCCACCACCCCCTCCCCTTAAAGAAATCTGCCCTATGGATGAGTCTCTGTGGCTGATGGGAATACACTGAACCAGAGCAGGGAAAAGGCTGAAAAATAACCACATTAGAAAGGATCACTTTATAGCTCTCAGCTTGCAGTAGAAAGGACCACAGGGAAGGGTTTTCTTTTATGAGAATTTCCTGATTAGTTTCATCCTGTCCTCTGGTCCCTGGTGGTGATGGGAGGTTAGGGAAGCAGAATCAGTTGTTCACTGGATGGGAGGCCGAAGTCTGGGGGCTCACAGGTGTCTTTGTCCACTGACTGTCCCCGTTCGCAGCCCTTGAGGCCAGCCCTTCCCCGGGCTCAGTGGGGCTTCCAGCTTAACTGTTAAATCAGCAGATGTTGTGAGGCATGTACAGACAGAGTT
Source organism: Neotragus moschatus (assembly GCA_006410615.1). Taxonomy (NCBI): domain Eukaryota; kingdom Metazoa; phylum Chordata; class Mammalia; order Artiodactyla; family Bovidae; genus Neotragus; species Neotragus moschatus. Next base: position 2,346,137 of record SJYA01002500.1, read on the forward strand.
TGGTCTAATTCAGTCTAATTATTAAAATTTTTGGCAGGAATTCTACGTGAATCACCTCCAAAAAAATTTATATTAAAGTTAATGCTTCACCTCTGACTCTGAGCCCACAAAACTGAGAAGACGACTCCCAAGTTCTAAGTCCACAAGTGTGGCCTTAACTCCCCCTTGTTCACAGATCTAGTGACTTTTTCCCACCAACAAAAGCATGTGAATTTTATTAAGAACTTGGAAGGGTGGGGGAGGGCTGCAAGGGGACCTCTCCAGAAGGGAGTTACTCTGATCCTTGAACTGAAGCAGATGTCAGGTCCGCAGGCCATGGGGTCAGACTGCCTGACTTCACATCCTGCCAAACCCTCTCTGGGTAGTGTGGTTTGGGGCAGGTTCCTTAATCTCTCTGAACCTTAGTGTTCCTCCTGGCAAACAGGCATGGTCAAACGCAGAGGTTTGTCTGGATACTGAGAATCCATACTGGATACATGAGCTACTGCGGATCCCGCTCACGCAGAGTGGAGAAGGTAAGCACCTGACGCCTGTTGCACTTGTGTTGCTGGTGTGTTGTCACTCATTGGGCTGCACTGTTCTGGGAGGCAGCACACTGGGCCCCACTGCTGGGCATAGACCCCAAGAAGACCATAACTCAAAGAGACATGTGCAGTATACCCCAGTGTTTGTCACAGCACGGTCTACAACAGCCAGGGCATGGAAACAATCTAAATGTCCATCAACAGAGGAGCAGATAGAGAAGATGTGGTATATGCATTGTGTGTGTGTGTGTGTGTGTGTGTTTGTGTATATATGCTTGTATGTGTATACACACACACACACACACACACAATGGAATATTACTTAGCCATAAAGAGAATGAAATTGGGTCATTTGTAGAGACATGGATGGACCTAGAGTCTGTCATGAGTGAAGTAAGTCAGAAAGAGGAAAACAAATATTGTATATTAATGCACATATGTGGAATCTAGAAAAATGGTACAGATGAACCTAGTTGCAGGGTAGAACTAGAGATCCAAACAGAGAACAGAGGTATGGACATGGCAGAAGGGAAAGGGGGTGGGATGAATTGGGGAATTGACATGTATAGCTGCCATGTATAAAATAGCTAGCTGCTGGGGACCTGGAGTACAGTGCAGGGAGCGTAGCTTGGTGCTCCATGATGACCCAGATGGGTGGGATGGGGCAGAGAAGGGAGATACAAGAGGGAGGGGATGTATGCATACATATGGCTGATTCACTTCACTGGACAGCAGAAACAGTACACACTGTAAAGCAACGATACCCCAATTTTAAAATGGTACATGTAGACAGGCACCAGTATATGCTGTGCTCCCCTTTCTTCCCTTCCCTCCCTCCTCACTTTTTATAAACAGCTTTTGGGGGAAAGAAAACGAGCCCTGGAAAGCCTGCGGCATTGCCACTCAATGACAGATGACTTTAGATAGCCTTCCTCTCTTCTCAGCCTTGGGGGTGGGGCAGGGCCCAGTGAGGCAGCATGCTTTTTTGTATGTCTTTCGTCATCACTGCTGTCCCATTAATCCATTGGTGCCAAGCTCTATGGAGGGATGCTAAATTTCACCACGATTTTCAGGGTTCAGAAAGACTCTCTGATGACTTCTGCTTGTTGGAGGTCATGAATATCAAATGTTGATGCTTGAAATTAAAAAAAAATTTTTTTTCTCTTCACTTTATAGTTTCTAGCATGATAAAGCTAATGTTGATTTATGCCTGGGATGCATTATAGATATTTGTTCTTTGAATGTATGGGAGCAGTGAATGCAAAAAGTTGACTCATTGGAAAAGACTTTGATGTTGGGAGAGATTGGGGGCAGGAGGAGAAGGGGACAACAGAGGATGAGATGGCTGGATGGCATCACTGACTCGATGAATGTGAATCTGAGTGAACTCTGGGAGTTGGTGATGGACAGGGAGGCCTGGTGTGCTGCGATTCATGGGGTTGCAAAGAGTCGGACATGACTGAGCGGCTGAACTGAACTGAAGTGGATAGCAGGAAGACTTGCCCTTGGTTTCAGGTTCACTCTTGACTCATCAGCTGGGGCAAACACTGCAGGGGTATTTTTGGGAGATGACCATGGAGGGCTGACTGGTCTTGCTGTCCAGCTGTCAGACAGATGGAACTTTCTTAGACCAGGTGTAAATGACAAGTTGAAGGACAAAATCCAGTTGAAGTCATATTTAGTTGGTGTTTGTTGGGTGCCTACGTTTTTGCTGGGCATTGTTCTGTTTTTAATGATGACGTGTCATTTGATCCTATGACCATGGTCTGAGGTAGGGACCAGAAAGGAAATCAAGGTGAGGACATTCGAAGTCACACTGAGTCAGGACAGAGCTGGGAGGTGAAACCAGGTCTCTTGTTTCCCAGGCCAGGGTTCTTACTTGGCATAAACTGCAGGAGAAATCAGTGACCACTTCTATGCCAACTACTGTTATCCCACTTAACTTAGATATCACACCCCCTCCCTCCAAATCGCTGAATTTGGAGAGGCTAAAGTAGAGCTTTCCTGGTAGCTCAGCTGGTAAAGAATCCACCTGCAGTGCAGGAGATCCCGATTCGCTTCCTGGGTCAAGAAGATAGGCCTGGAGAAGGAATAAGCTACCCACTCCAGTATTCTTGGGCTTTCCTGGTGGCCCAGATGGCAAAGAATCTGCCTGCAATGTGGGAGACCTGGGTTCGGTCCCTGGGTTGGGAAGATCCCCTGGAGGAGGACATGGCAACCCACTCCAGTATTCTGGCCTGGAGAATCCCATGAACAGAGGTGCCTGGGGGGACTACAGNAGTATTCTTGGGCTTTCCTGGTGGCCCAGATGGCAAAGAATCTGCCTGCAATGTGGGAGACCTGGGTTCGGTCCCTGGGTTGGGAAGATCCCCTGGAGGAGGACATGGCAACCCACTCCAGTATTCTGGCCTGGAGAATCCCATGAACAGAGGTGCCTGGGGGGACTACAGTCCATGAGGTCAAAAAGAGTTACAACTGAGCAGCTTAGCACACACCAAGTAGATGCAAATTAGAATATAGACCTCAGGGACTTGCCGGGTGGTCCAGTGGTTAAGACTTCACTTTCCAGTTGGTGGGGTGGGGCGGCGGGCGCCGGTATAGGTTCCATCCATGGTCAGGGAGCTCGGATCCCACATGCCTCATGGCCAAAAAACAAAATATTAAAGGGAAGCAATATTGTAATGAATTCAGTAAAGACTTTAAAAATGGTCCACATTAAAAAAAAAAAGAGAGAGAGACTTGTCTTCTCAAAGTCCATGCTCCTGCCTCAGAACCATCTTGCCGCTCAGAAGATGCTTCCAACCTAACAGATTGGGTCATTTTTAACATCTTCGCAGAGCGATCACAAGCTTTTCAATATTACAAACCTTTCTTTCCTCAAAAAGAAAAAAAGCTGACATTCTTGGCCGTCTTTTTTGTAGAGTTAGCTTTGGAGTGATTTTTGGCCTTGTAAGTAAAGTGCTGAAGTGGAGGCCCAGTCCCAGTGGTAAGAATTTGAAAAATTAATGTCATTCACTTTTTCTTCTCCTTGAACTGGCAGCTCCCTTTTGCCTGTAAATAAACTCACCACCTCCCCGTTCCCACCCAGGGAGGATCCCCAATGCTAGCCACAGTTTGCCAACAGCCTTTTCTCAGGAAAGAGATTTCCTCCTGACTTTTTTTTTACCTAATCTGTGACTGGCTGTTTCTACAAGAGGTGGGGACTGGAGGTGGGGGAAGAACTTAGGTTTCTGAGCCAGACGCCTCGTCCAGCTTTCTGCCTGTGTGACCTTGGGCAAGTCTGCTGCTTCTAAGTCTGTTTGGCCATCTCTGAAGTGCTTGTCTGTCCTCTTTAGCTTTTTAGCAATAGCTTTTTAAAAAATTATTAATTTATTTATTTTTGGTTGCACTGGTTCTCAATGTGGGGGAACAGCATTGCCCTCCAGGAAACTTGTCATGACCAGGAGAATGTACTTCAGTGCACTCAGCAGCCCACACCACAGACACACTATTTGGTTCCTTAAAACCCAGGTTGAGAAACCTTGAGGTAGAGGAAGAATGGCCTGGGAGGCTGGGTCGGTACATAGGGGGAGGGAGAAAGGGGGTCAGGCTGAGGTGGGAACAAAGGTGAATAGCTAAAGGAAAGAAAGGGGCAGCTGTGGGCAGGGAGTTATTTGAGAATTGAATATTGTTCTGAGCTTCTGGAACTTCTAGATGCACAATGTCAAGTCATCCTTAAGTAATCCTGAAGCAGGGATTCATTTAACACTGAACTGTAGAGCACCCTGTATTGAAGACGTCTTTGCTAATTACCCTGCTGCTAAGTCACTTTAGTTGTGTCCGACTCTGTGCGACCCCATAGACAGCACTGGGCATTATGGAGCTAATAACTTACACTGCCTGTAATTTCTCTATTTTCTTTCAACAATAGCGGAACAAGCAGGATGTCAGTAAGACAGCCCAGCATTTTCCTTCTCTTACTAAATTGAAATGATTGCCTTTCTCCCTGATTGATGGAGAAGAACACATCTGACCCTGGAAGGTACTTTCAAATAAGAGTGGAGTTTCTTTTTTCTTTCTGGACCACGTGGCCCATCCTGTTAATTGAGTGTCCCCAAAGCAGTGTTGAGGAGCCCGTGGTGGCTTTGTTTCCACTTTCTCAGAACCAAGCCAGGCCTCTGTGCTGCAGCCAGGGTGCTCACCCAGCTGTGGCCCTCACACCTCCGTTGCCCCTTCCCCAAGACAGAGCATTCAGGTTCTCCAGTGCGCCTGGCTTGGGCTTGCCCGGGACCTGCCAGGAGCTGAAGGTTGTTTTCTTTCTCCCACAGGAAATAATTTTCCTGGGTATGGCAGCCCTGGGTTGCCAATCCCTTGCTTTCACGAAAGCTCACGTGTGTGTGACAGTGGCATTATTGTTGGGCGTGCTGCAGTTTCCATTCCAGATCCCATGTTTATCTGCTGCAGGGATTTTTCTCTGAGAGGTATAATTTAAACAGTAAGGTAGAAGGAGGGACAGATTTGGAAAAAAAAAAAAAAAGAATAGTCTCTGATTCTGGCAACGAAGAAATGGGGTGAGGGGTAGTTGAGTGGCCACATGCGAGTGGTTGAACCTGGGTCAGTTTCAGTGGCTGGGGCTGTGCTTGGTTCTTAAGGGAGTTTTGAACTAGATGAGAAAGTCCTATTACCAGGAACAGCTTTTTCTATAAAAACAAATGCCATTTTCAGAGAAACTCCCCTGGGCTAGAGTGGAGGAGATGAAACATGGTGGAGACCAGGTAGTTTAATAAATGTTTAGATTCAGTTAAAAATGAAGTCAAAATACAAATAAAGAGAAGAGCTGAAACCATTTAGAGAGCATGGACAGTGTGCCAGGTGCTGGGTTCAGTACTAGAGACATACTTAATCCTCCTTACAACCCTGAAAGTTGTAGGGACGATTCATGAGGCCTGTTTTACCAAAAGGTTTAGCCTTGGAAAAAATCGACAGAATGATGTTGGGAGAAATGAGGTCTCCTTGAGCCAGGAAGTATTATTGTACGGGCTTCTGGGTGGTGGTTAATTTTGTGTTGTCCCCACACTGAGCTTTGTCATGGCAGCACATGACAGCCCTTCAGCACAAACCAGAGCATTTCTCCTGGTGTGTGTGTCACCTTCTTGCACTTTTCCACTTCTTTGGGGAGCCCTTTTCCCCCTCTTTCTTTTAAAGATGAACTCTAAAGGGAACCATAAAGGGAAGGAGTGAGCAGAAAAGAGGAGAAAGGAAATCAGGCCAGAAGTTAAAAGAGAGAGCTGGTCCTTATTAGTTACCTATTTTATACATAGTAGTGTGTATACGGGCTTCCCTGGTGGCTCAGTGGTAAAGAACCTGCCTGCCAAGGCAAGAGACACGGGTTCAATCCCTGATCTAGGAAATCCCCTGGAGAAGGAACTGGCAACTCACTCTAGTATTCTTGCCCGGGAAATCCCATGGACAGAGGATCCTGGCAGGCTACAGTCCAAGGGGTCGCAAAAACCTCAGACACGACTTAGCAACTAAACGGCAACAACAAAGTGTGTATATGTCAATCCCAATCTCCCAAGTTATCAAATAGGCAACTAATAAGGGCCTACTGTGTAGCACAGGGAACTCTACTCAGTACCCTGTAATGACTTAGGTGGGAAGAGAATCTAGTTCTGCATGTATGTATAACTGATTCACTTTGCCGTACACCTAGAACTAACACAGCATTGTAAACCCGCTGTACGTCCATAGATTTTTTTTTTTTAAAGTGAGAGCTAGGACTCCAGGGAAAACTCAGGAGTGGCTGGCCGAGTGGTCTGCAGGGGAACCTGTGTTTGTCCTCATTTCAGGTGTGGCGCTGCCCTGCTCTGCCAGGTGGATTTAAATTTCACATGGTCACATCTCCGTTATGCATCCTGCCGGGAGGGAGCATGTTAGCGCAGGTCTCACAAAGCAGGGGAGAGTAGACAGGGGCCCCTCTTTCCATCGTAACTCTGCCAGAGCCATGAGAGCTGCCAGCGGGAGGATCCCAGATCGGGGAGGATCAGGTATAGTATTTCGTGTGGCCTCCCGAAAGCCTCATGCTTGGCTCAGGCTTCTGGACCGTAGAGAGAATTCTTGACAAAGTGAACAGCAAGGAGGGTGTTCTTACCAGAGATTGAACACAGTGGAGAAGGTGTCCCCTTTGAGGCCAGGACAGGAAGATGGAGTCCCTCTGTCCAGCCTCCGCCTGGATTTTCCTTAGAGACTTCCTTGCTTTCTCCTCTAACGAGATGTCATTTCAAGAAGTCTCCATAATCCCTGTACACTCAGAAAGCTCACTTTTCCACCCTCCCTCTGGAAGTGTGACCTGGTACAATGGGACTGGTGCAGTCAACACAGCAGTGAGGGGGACTCCATCTGCCCGCCACAGCAGGGTGCTCAACCGGACATTTTTGCCCTTTAGGGACATATGAAAAGGTCTGAAGACTTTAAAAAAAAATATGTATTTTCTTATTTATTTGGCTGCACTGGGCCTTAGCTGTGACATGCAGGATCTAGTTTCTTGACCAGGGATTGAACCCAGGTCCCTGCACTGGAAGTGTGGAGTCTTAGCCACCGGATCACTAGGGAAGTGCCTGTCTGGAGACTTTTTTAAAAATTAAACTTTATTTAGAGCAGTTTTAGATTTATAGAAAAATTGAGCAGAAAGTAGAAAGTCCCCATATATTATACCTTTTTTCTACCCCAGGTCTTCTGTTATTCAGTTCAGTTGCTTAGTCATGTCCGACTATTTGCGACCCCATGGACTGCAGAACTCCAGGCCTCCCTGTCCATCACCAACTCCTGGAGCTTGCTCAGACTCATGTCCATCGAGTCAGTGATACCTTCTAACCATCTCATCCTCTGTCATCCCCTTCTCCTCCTGCCTTCAATCTTTCCCAGCATCAGGGTCTTTTCCAATGAGTCAGCTCTTCACATCAGGTGGCCATAGTACTGGAGTTTCAGCTTCAGCATCAGTCCTTCCAATGAATATTCAGGACTGATTTCCTTTAGAATGGATTGGTTGGATCTCCTTGCTGTCCAAGGGACTCTCAAGAGTCTTCTTCAGCGCCACAATTCAAAAGCATCAGTTCTTCTGCGCTCAGGTTTCTTTATAATCCAACTCTCACATCCATACTTGACTACTGGAAAATCATAGCTTTGACTAGATGGACCTTGTTGGCAAAGTAATGTTTCTGCATTTTAATATGCTGTCTAGGTTGGTCACAGCTTTTCTTCCAAGGAGTGTCTTTTACATGGCTGCAGTCACCATCTGCAGTGATTTATGCCTGTTATTAGCATTTTGATTTGAATTGGTATATTTTTCATTTGTTTTCTTTTAATTGGAGTAAGTTGCTTTACAATGTTGTGTTCATTTCTGTTGTACAACAGCGTGAATCAGCTATATGTGTACATGCATACCTTCCCTCTTGAGCATCCCTCATTTGTTGAACAAATGTCATACAATGTGGTACAATTGATGAACCAACAATGATAATTTATTTAACTAAAGTCCATGGTTTACCAAAGGTAACACTTGTGTTGTAATTCTGTAGGTTTAGGTTTTGACTGATGCATAAAATGACATGTACCCCCTCCCCATTACAATAAGTACAGAATAGTTTCACTGTCCTAAAATCTCCCATGATTTCTGGAGACATTTTTTTGGGGGAAATGGGTGCCTATTGCGGCATGAGGGATCTCAGTTCCCTGACCAGAGATTGAACCCTTGCTCCCTGCGGTGGAAGCGCAGAGTCCTAATCATTAGACCACCAGGGAATTTCCCCCGGAGACATTTCTGATAGTCACAACTAGGAGAGTGCTGCTGACATCCAGTGGGCAGAGGCCAGGAATGCTGCCAAATATTCTGTAATGCACAAGACGATGCCCTAATGAAAAGCCAGTAGTGCCAAGACTGTGAAACCCCACTGTACACACTTGTGCAGGTGTTGGCGTTTGTGTGGTGGACGTGAGGGTCAGCAGGCTCCAGGGCTGCAGCATTTTGGATGGTGGGAGGCCGGGCTGTGCATTGGCAGTGAAGAGGGAAGATGTGGAAAGTCCTGAGGAGAAAATGAACTGGAACTTGCAGGCAGCATTTCAGCCGTAATCACTCACACATATTGCTTTAACTCTCACCCTCTTAAATTCAAACCCTGAGGCCTGAGTCCAATTAAAATGTCCCAAATTATAATTATTGGGTTGTGCATGGTGGGGTTAGCTTAGGTTACTCTCAAATTAAATGCAGTCGGAGCATCCAGAACTAAAAGCCCGAGTCTTGGGTTCAGATCCCCTGTATTTAAGCAATGTCAGTGATTTCTCACTGCTTCCGTTTCAAAAGGAAAACAGTTGTCTTTCTTGTCTTGACTTAGAGTGTGTTCACGGAATGGCAACCCACTCCAGTACTCTTGCCTGGAAAATCCCATGGGCAGAGGGGCCTGGTAGGCTACAGTCCACGNAACTAAAAGCCCGAGTCTTGGGTTCAGATCCCCTGTATTTAAGCAATGTCAGTGATTTCTCACTGCTTCCGTTTCAAAAGGAAAACAGTTGTCTTTCTTGTCTTGACTTAGAGTGTGTTCACGGAATGGCAACCCACTCCAGTACTCTTGCCTGGAAAATCCCATGGGCAGAGGGGCCTGGTAGGCTACAGTCCACGGGGTCGCGAAGAATCAGACACGACTGAGCGACTTCACTTTCACTTTTCACTTTCATGCATTGGAGAAGGAAATGGCAAACTCCAGTGTTCTTGCCTGGAGAATCCCAGGAACGGGGGAGCCTGGTGGGCTGCCGTCTGTGGGGTCGCACAGAGTTGGACACGACTGAAGTGACTTCGCAGCAGCAGCAGCAGCAGCAGCAGCAGCAGCATGAATTGTTCTATGCCGTGTACTACACTGTGCTTCCCTCATAGCTCAGTCGGTAAAGAATCTGCTTGCAATGCAGGAGACCTGGGTTCAATTCCTGGGTTGGGAAGATCCCCTGGAGAAGGAAATGGCAACCCACTCCAGTATTCTTGCCTGGAAAATCCCATAGAGAGGAGCCTGGCGGGCTGCAGTCCATGTGGTGGCAAGAGTTGGACACGACTTAGCGACTAAATTACCACCACCACTGTTAGCCTTTGTGACGCCACTGTTGTGTTATGGGCAGCAAGACATACTGTTAAAGAATTAATTAATTAGAAATTTCCCAAGGAGTAGCATTTTTATACTGGAAAGGGCTTATTTGGTGCTTCCCTTCTGGCTCAGTGGTAAAGAACCCATCTGCCAGTTAAGGAGACACAGGTTTGATCCCTGGTCCAGGAAGATCCCACGTGCCACAGAGCAACTAAGCCAGCGTGCTGCAACTACTGAGCCCACTAGCCATGGAACCTGTGCTCCGCAACAAGAGAAACCACCACAATGAGTAGCCCCCTCTGTCCACAATTAGAGAGTAGTGCCCACGCAGCAACAAAGACCCAGCACAGCCAAAAATAACTAACTAAATAAATTTTTTTTTTTTTTTTTTTAAGAAAAGGGCTTACGTGGATGTTGAGGTTTGTGGGTGAGAGTGGTAAGCTATAAGATGACTGCTTTTCAAGACGAGATTTATAAGGGAAAAAAAATACAAGCTTTATAAAAGTCAGCAATTTTTGCAGATGGAGGGCACTCAAGAATCGGGTGGTGTGGCTTACACTGGTCCCGCAGACCTCTCATTGCTTTGTAAGTCTTGTCATGTGGCAGCAAGGCCTTTATTCCTTTGATAGGCCTGGGAGGAGAATCAAAAAACCAAGCTCACTCCCTTAGAGAAAGTAAATATGGATAAAGAGAAATTGTCCTTTTCATAAATCACCTCCTCCACCCTCATCTTCCTGAAGTCATAAAACCCCAAATGTAACCAGAAAAATGATCTTTTGGAAAAAAAAAAACAACTTCCTTTGTGGGTGGGTCTTTGGGCTGGAGAGGGAAAAGCTTTACAGAACAAAAAGCTTCCAACCAAGGCATGTAAAACAAGTTTTATTAAAACGTTAATTATTTCCCACCTGCTGGTACCTTGTGAAGTTCAGAGGAAAAGGGCTAATTGAGAACAGCATTTGATGTTCTGGAGAGTTGCTGGGCTCTTTCCTCTCCTTAAAAGGGATTTGTTCTTAATCAAGATTATTTCCTAATAAGTAGGTCCACACACTGAGTTCACATTTGCATTTTTTTGATACCGTTTAATTAAGATCCTTCACACATGCAGTCGACTTTGGTTGTTTCAAATTTAATGTCTTGGCAAGCTTAGACCTTGGGTTTGAGGCATTTGTCTTTAGACTAGTGATAAGGGCTCATGAACTGGCCGTAGTCATGTCCCAAGTATCTTTGGCCTTAAACTTGAAACCCCAGGCTTCACTCTCATTTTGCATCCTGCAGCCTGCAGGAGTCACCCATCTGCATTTCGCATTTAACCCCACCTTCCCACCATCGGCCTTTTGACCTGAATTACAGAATCACTCCAGGTATCAGGGCTCAGAGCTTTTCAGTGTGTTGCAACTACAATATCTTCAGCACCTATTAAGCATTTACCGGTCAGGTGACTGATGGGTGGAGGAGCTGAGATTTGAACTTCCTTCCTGACCAGAATCAAGCCTTTAGCCAGAAGGCTGTCCTGCTTTCTCTTGCTGTTCCCCACAAAAACTTAGAAACTAACTCCCACTTTCTGAATCTTGTTTTTATGAGTCTGGAATTTTGAGTGGATCCATCAAAGTTTATTTATATTCCAATGTATCAAGAAAGTCTTTTGACATCCCAGCTGTACTTTTTCATTGTGATTGATAATAACAGTTGTCTGAAGACCTTGGAGCTCTTTTTTTTTTTAAATCTTGCTGAACTTTCTCCAGCCTTGTTCTAAGATGTACATTCTTCCTCTTCTCTCTCCCTTTTATCACAAACTCCTTAAGCCCAGTCTGCTCTCCTTTTCTGTGCCTTCGAATGGCATATGTGCCACATCCCTGACAGGTGGTATCAGCCCAGGTTGAGGGGAAGGAACACTTCTTGAGCACCTGCCATGCCCCAGGCGCTTTTTGAACGTGGATTATCGTTCCTAGTTTCCTCAGCAACCCTGTGATAGCTGTAAACTGTCTTAGGAACAAGGGAACTGAAGCTTGGAGAGGTTCAGTGTTTAGCTCTGGACTTCATGGCCGGTGGGGTATAACCGAACAAGGATTCAAAACCAGGGCTCTGTGATATCAGCCTACGTTCTTTCTACTTGACCGTGCTTCTTTCCACCGAATGGGAATTGGGTTTAATGGCATTTTGCTTTTCCTTAGGGAAGAGGAGGCAGAGAAGGCTTATAGAAACACATGGAAGACCTTGTTCTTCCCCACCTCCCCAGAAGCCAGAGGCCATCTCAGTAATGGGGGTTCATTTCCATCAAGGGAGTGGAAGCACTGGGTCATATAGCTGCTTGGCTAGCACACACGTTCTTTGTATTTTTGTTTATCTATGGCTGGTGCTGACAAAACAGATTCTTTTCTTGACCTCATCACTCAGGAGAAGTGAGCTGTAGGATTTTAGTGAACAGAGTAGAGGACTAAAATGCCTGTGATTGGAAAAATCTCCAAATACCTGATGCAGGGGAAGGTATCCTTGTTGACTTGGTGACAAGAGCTTCCTGCATCCCACTTTTGAATTACACACTGCCCTGTTGCACAGAATTCTGCACATACCCTCTCCTCCCCGCCATCCATCCCTCACTACTGTGGTCTCTTCCTGCGAGGGTTCCAGCCAGTCCACCAGCCAGTATTTATTGAGCTCCTGCTAGATAAAAGTTGGTTTGTTGTGCCCAGACTGTCTGGCAAAAATGTCAGAATACATTATAGACTGCGATCAAGGCATTCTTCCTTTTGATTTAGGTCGGGATTCGAAGCGCCCAGAGGAGTAAGAGCTGTTATTTCTCTACTTTCTGTATGTCATGTCTTTCAGTATCACAGGAAAAGATTTTGATCCACTTTCTAGAACTGAAGCTTTCAGGATCCGCCATTTTCCTTCAGAGCCTTAAAAGTCATTGTGCCATTGAGGCTTGCTTTCCTGTCCTTGCATCCCCTTTTCCTGCTGATTTACCCTGCTCCTCCCTGGAATCCCTGGCTGTTCCCTCACCACAGTGACTTCTAGTAGCCTAGCAACGTTGATCTCATGGAGCAAAGACACCTGGGTACTGCTGGCCCTGTCAAGGAGAGACCACATGAAGGTGTCAGGTAGCCAGCAAAATATATCTTCTTGGACTAGATATTCCTTTGGCTTGGTAAGGGCAAACCTCTTGAGTCCAGCCTGGATGTGAGGGGACCTTCTGCTTGCTTTATTGATTTTTTTTTTTTTTTTTTTTTAGCCAAAGCAATATTAGCAGAGCCAAGAATAATGCTGGAAAGATTATGTACAAGATCATGGTCTTGCACAGTTTCCTGACAGCAGTCCAGCCTGCCGTCCACTTGGGACCCGAGAGCTTTGGTTGAGAAACCCTGCACTGCGATCAGAATGTGATGGATCTGAACATGAGCCTTTAGCTTCTGATGAACCCTGCCTCATGCCAGCCTCTTGCTGCATTTTATGTGGCTCCCAGCCAGGATTTTTGAGCTGTGTTCAGAGCCTTTGTTTAGGATTTCCTAAGGGACATCAAAGGCTTCCCAAGTGAAGCAGTGGTAAAGAACCCGCCTGCCAATGCAGAAGACACAAGAGATGCAGGTTCAATCTCTTGAGTTGGGAAGGTCCCCTTGAGAAGGAAATGGCAACCTACTCCAGCATTCTTGCCTAGAGAATTCCATGGACAGAGGAGCCTGGTGGGTTATGGTCAATGGGGTAGCAGAGAGTTGGACACATCTCAGCGTGCTCACACACACACACACACACACACGAGATATCAAAAGCATGTCTCCAGGTGGGCACAGAGCCTGTCTTCAGAATGAAGCATCTGCAAAAAGAAAAGGAAAAGACTTTAATTCCTGAGACTATTCATGGCTGAGAAATGGAAGACTGGAAGCAAGTGATGCTGTGTGGAATCCTTAAACCCTTCTTAGTGTCTGTCTGCCTCCTGCTCAGACCGGCACATCTTGTGAATACAGTCACTATCTAAGCCTTGGCCGATCTGTGTGGGACCTGTCATCCTGGGAAGACCCTTTCCTTGGGACTCTCCCTTGTACCCCCTCATCCCACCCAGGAAACATGGTTTAGGACTGCTTTGTCTGAACTGTCCCTCTTACCCCTGAGATGACACTTGCCAGACTCCTCTTTCATACACACTTCAATTTTTCCTTGTCTTCAGCTGTATATCTGGTGGGGAAAACCCCACGTGTTAATAAACAGCAGGTTTTAAAACACCATTTTCATTGTGTCTAGAAATTACAAGTACAGGACAGTGGGCAACCCTGGCAAGCAGTATGTATGACTGTTACCAAACTAAGATCAGTCAGCTTTCCACGAGGGTCTTCAGTTATCCAGCTGACTTTATTGGGGTGGATTAAACAGATGTGAAAGTGTGGCAACTATGTTTTTGATTTCTGGTCCCCTAGGATTTAGATTGGTGGTTGGGATACAGCTGCTTACGAATTTTCAGCATATATTCTAGAAATATGTTTTACCAGGACCTCCAGAGGCGATGAGCCATCATCTCAAGCTGGTTCATTGAGTCATAAGAGGCCATCCATCCCTTTTCTGGTATCTGACTGTCTGTATCCCCATCCAGGACACTGTGTTTCCTCATTGTCTAGGGGACTAGAAACCAGATTAGGAATCAGAGGGATTTTTAGAAAGACAGGTGGATAGAGAGGTGGGGGGAGATGACCACTGAGTTTCTGTCCCCAAGGCAGTGCGGGGCCTGCTCCTGGTACTTGCTTCTGTGAGCCCTGATTTTCTCCACTCCTTGCTGACCACGCCCCGCAGCACTCTCAGTGCCCCAGGTCTTTCTTTAGATGTACAGTAAGTCCCTTTATATGAATTCAGTTCCAAGAGCACTCTCGTAAGTCCAAATTGTTCTTCAGTCCAACAAAATTAGCCTAGGTACCCAACGAACACAATTGGCTGCAGAGTACCTGGTGTCTCAGACAGTAAAGAATCTGCTTGTAGTGCGGGAGACCCGGGTTCGATCCCTGGGTTGAGAGATCCCCTGGAGAAGGAAATGGCAACCCGCTCCAGTGTTCTTGCCTCAAGAATCCCATGGACAGAGGAGCCTGGCGGGCTACAGTCCATGTGGTTGAAAAGAGTCGGACATAACTGAGCGACTAACACATACTGTAATAGGCTTATAGTACTGTTTACACAGATAATACACAAAAAGCAAAAAAAACAAAGCTATAACACTTTTGATCTTACAGTAGAGTACCTTGAGAAGTACCAACTGCTTTTATGCTTGCTTCTGGGCATCCTGGGCTTAAAGTAAAGGTACTGTTCGACTATATGATACGGTATACTGTATTGTACTGGACAGGAAAGGACACGAAAGCACAAGCGCCTGTAGAGGATGCCTGTGCGTGACAGTGTACGCCAGACGTGTGAACTAAGGTGATGAGACGTGTGAACCGCATGTTCAGATCTTTGAAAGTTTGCACCGTGAAGGTTCATATGTAAGGGACTTACTGTACTCACCCCACTCACCAGGTCGAGGTCCATGGCCTTGCTGCCCTAATTTTTGTACCTTGACCTCTGGGCTTCCATCTCCCCTGAACTCTTTATGAAGTGAGCTTTCTCCTGAACTTGTCTGTTCAGGAATTTCTGGTTTTCCCAGGGTTGCGCCTGCTTTCGGGACAGGATTCCTGAGCTTGTCCTCATAGGTGGTCTCCCTGGAGGGGAGGTTTAGTGTCTTCACCTAGGATGTTTATGGCCAGCTCTTTTCTTTCTTTAGCCTGAGGTCAGGAAGGTGATGTAGGAGTTTGGAGCTGTGGATGTCATCCAGGAACAAAGACTACTTTTACAATAGCCAGGCTTCTGCCCCGGAGAAGGCAATGGCACCCCACTCCAGTCCTCTTGCCTGGAAAATCCCATGGATGGAGGAGCCTGGTAGGCTGCAGTCCATGGGGTCGCACAGAGTCAGACATGACTGAGCAACTTCACTTTCACTTTTCACTTTAATGCAATCGAGAAGGAAATGGCAACCCACTCCAGTGTTCTTGTCTGGAGAATCCCAGGGACGAGGGAGCCTGGTGGGTTGCCGTCTATGGGGTCGCACAGAGTCGGACACGGCTGAAGCGACTTAGCAGGAGTAGCAGCAGCAGGCTTCTGCCCAGGGAGCTCAAGGGAGAAAAGGAGAGATCTCAGCCGTGAATAGGGTGTTTCCACGACTGAAAAACTAAGATTCAGTAACAGAGGGTCAGGCTCTTCTATCCAGATCAGCTCTCTTCTTCCCCACAGTCGTTCCCTTCCTGTTCTCATTGGCCCAGTCCCTGCACGTGTTGGTATGAAGGACCAATGAGTGGGAAGGAAAGAGAAAAATAGTCCTTTTTATTTTTTAAATTTAAAAATGGGAATTTTATGTTCAGTGAATTGATATTGAAGACCCAGTGGAGGGAGGAAGAGGCGAGATCATTTCTTAGAGATCTTTCTCTCACCCCCCACCCTTTCTCAGGAGAGATGAAGCCACCCACCCCCACCTTCCTCCTGGTGCTCCAGGGCCTGGCTTTTAGGGACTGTGCTGGCTTGTATCTCGTGGTCACTCATGACCAGGCAGAGTCCAGCTCACGTTCCTTACTCGCTCTGGGTTCTGCAGGCTCCATGCTCCATGGGATCCCAGTTCCAACGGCCCAGCTCTGTGCTTCCTATCACTTCTCGGGAGGATTTGAGCTGATTGCCTCCTCATGTCCTCAGCGGCCAATAGAATCCACCTCGCCTTCAACAAATAGCTTCCCACAAGTGTTCTCTAGGTCCTCAAGCCTCCTGGCTTCTCCACCCAGAATGACCTGCAGCACACCCCTATCCCTTCAGGCAGTGCTCACATGAAACATTCTCTCCTTGGTTCTCTGTTCTTACCTGCTGTAAACATACTGTGATTATATCCCTCGTTCTCTCAAAATTCCATACATTAAGTCCAGTTCTTCACTCTAACTTGTAGCCCCAGGATGGATCTGAGCAGGTAGAAATGTGATGTGTGGAGTAATCAGAGTTGGGGACCTGCTATTCAGCCCTTTGGCAGCTGCCTGGTGGCAGAGAGCAGACCCCACTCTGGCCTCCCTCCTGTCACTGCTCATTGAGCGACCTCAGCAAGGTCATCGCAGAGTCACAGTGAGTCCTGGTTTCCCATTCTACAAAAGGGGATCTACAGCCATACAGAAAGTGAAGGCGTTAGTCGTGTCCGACTGTTTGTGACCCCATGAACTGTAGCCTGTCAGGCTCCTCTGCCCATAGAATTCTCTAGGCAAGAATACTGTAGTGAGTTGCCATTTCCTTCTCTAGGGGATCTTCCCAACCCAGGGATCGAACCGTGGTCTCCTGCCTTGCAGGTGGATTCTTTACCATCTGAGCCACCAGGGAAGCCCACATCCATATAACAGTGACTCAGAAAACGTTGTCTCAGGCTTGGGATTGACGTGTCACACTGCTGTAATTAAAATGGATAACCAGCAAGGATCCACTGTACGGCACAGGGAACTCTGCTCAATGTTAGGTGGCAGCCTGGACGGGAGGGGAGCTTGGGATACATATACATGAGGGAATGGATACATGTATATGAATGGCCTGTATATGCTGTCCCCTGAAACTATCACAACATTGTTAATTGACCACACTCCAGTATGAAATGAAAAGTTAGAAAAACATTGTCTTGGGGGAGCAACAAGGTTTTCCATTTGGTCTTCTAGGGAAGCAGTGTGGTAATGGGCAACAAGATGGGTTTTGGGCATCAGAACTCCTTTCTGTTCTAGTTTTACTATTGGCTCTGATTTACTAGTGGCTCTGATTCCTTAAATAAAGTTACTTAACCTCTCTGAACGTCCATTTTCTTGTCTGTAAACATGGTGCCGATGATGATGTGGCAGGGGATAAATTATGTGAGAGGCCAGGGCAATGCAAGGTATACAGTAGGCACCTCATACCCGAGGTGATTGTAAGGAGCTTGGTTGTTGGGGCCCTAGAGACAGTTGACAGTTGGGTGTGGCAAGTGACTTAACCCTGGAAAATCTTTTGGGTACTGTTGAGTTTTGCCAGCAAGCCAGGTAACAGCATTGGTGTCTTCCCTGGATGTCCTGGATGTTCACTTTGCTCTTCAAGGTAAGTGAAGTGAAAGTCACTCAGTTGTGTCTGACTCTCTGCGACCTCATGGACTATACAGTTCACGGAATTCTCCAGGCCAGAATCCTGGAGTGATTAGCCGTTCCCTTCTCCAGGGCATCTTCCCAACCCAGGGATTGAACCTAGGTCTCCTGCATTGCAGGTGGATTCTTTACCAGCTGAGCCACAAGGGAAGCCCAAGAATACTGGAGTGGGTAGCCTATCCCTTCTCCAGAGGATCTTCTTGATCCAGGAATTGAACTGGGATCTGCTGCATTGCAGGCGGATTCTTTACAAACTGAGCCACCAGAGAAGCCCAAAGGACATGCAAACCATTTCAGGCCTTCACGATGCGACCTTCTTTCATTCACCAAAGAGTTAAGCTAGTTCCTATATTTTCCTAGTGCTTGAAAAGGTACTGGCTGAACACAATAACCACTATTTACAGTTGCGTCCGTATGGATAAAAGAAGACCAAGCATCACCGTGCAGAGTGATGATTACTACTAAATGAGCTAATGTGTGTAACACGCTCACACCAGTACCTGGCCTGGTCATGTGAGCTATTTTGTAAGCATTCAAGCTCCATTCCAGGGTAAGAGGATGTCTAAGGCTGAGGACCTAGGAGGGCTGCTTTGGAGAGAGGTTTGTGCGAATAGGTGGTGCTTGATCTAAGTCTTAGGGAAGAATAGGGGCTCACCAGGTGCACAGGTGTGAAGATGGGGGTGGGAGCATTGAGTGGGAGGAGGGTGCTACAGGCAGAGGTAACTGCTGAAGCAAAGAGCTGTTTGATGCATGAAAGTGATGGACTGCCTTCACTTATCTAGCTGAGGAATTTGGTCTTTATCCTCAGGGCGACTGGGAATGATAAAAGGATGTTTTCTTTTTTTTTTTTTAATTTTTTTTTATTTAATTAAAGTATGCTGCTAAGTCGCTTCAGTCATGTCCGACTCTCTGCGATCCCGTAGACGGCAGCCCACCAGGCTCCCCCGTCCCTGGGATTCTCCAGGCAAGAACACTGGAGTGGGTTGCCATTTCCTTCTCCAGTGCATGAAAGTGAAAAGTGAAGTTGAAGTCGCTCAGTCGTGTCCGACTCTTAGCGACCTTATGGACTGCAGCCCACCAGGCTCCTCCATCCATGGGATTTTCCAGGCAAGAGTACTGGAGTGGGGTGCCAGTGTATAGTTCCTTTGTAATGTGTTGTTTCTGCTGTACAACAAAGTGAATCAGCTATTTGTATACATAAGTTCCCTCCCTCTTGAGCCTCCCTCCTCCCCCACCCCCATCCCACCCCCCTGGGTCATCACAGGACACTGACCGGGGCTCCCTCTGCTGCACAGCAGCTTCCCAATAGCCGTCTATTTTACACATGGCAGTTGTATATATGTCAATGCTGCTCTCTCAAATTCGACCCACCCTCAATAAAAGGATGTTAAGTAGAGTTTTGTTTTTGGATAAGGGCAGATTGGGGGACCAGCCTGGAAATGGTTGGGAGGCAGCTGTAGTAACCTGGATCCAAACTTCCACTAAGGCAGTTGGGATGGAGGGCAGGCAGGGGATTGGGTCGTAGGGTGGGGTGGACTCAGGAGGGGAAGAGACTGAGTAGACAGGAGGAAGAGGGAAGCGTGTGGCTGGACTCCCAGTCTTCTGGCTTGGGACACCAGGTGGAGGCTTGTTGGTGCCATTTACCAAGACCAGGAGCAATAGCAGAGAAAGACAGGGACGGGAGGTGTTCACTGATGGGAAGGGGAACACACCCAGCTGGAAGGTGCCACGTGCTCACTTCGTAGTCCTCAGTTACTTACCCCTAGTGTGCTCAGTTGCAGTCGTGTCCGACTCTTTGCGACCCTATGGACTGTAGCCCACCAGGCTCCTCTGTCCATGGGATATTCCAGGCAAGATACTGGAGTGGGTTGCCATTTCCTCCTCCAGGGGATCTTCCCGGCCCAGAGATCGAATCCACGTCTCCTGTGTCTCCTGCATTGTTAGACGGATTCTTTACCACTGAGCCATCTGGGAAACCCCACTTACACCCAGACCGAGGAACAAATGTTTGGTATTTCTTTTTGGCATAAGTCTCTGTGTGTGTGTGTGTGTGTGTGTGTGTGTGTGTGTGTGTGTGTGTATAACTTAATACAATAAAACACACAGATCGTAAGCATTCAGTTCAATGTATTCGGACAACTGTTATGTAAATATCATTCAAAACAAGGTGTAGGACATCTCCGATTTTTTTAGAAAGGGCCCTGACACTCCTCTCCCCGACCCTTATCCCATCACTTTGGTCTCCTGTCACTATACTTTAGTTTTCCCTGTTCTAGAATGTCATATAAATGGAATCATACGTAGGTGTTTACGGTCCATAAGGAGAGTCCACGTTCTTTCGTCTATCAGTAGTGTGCTCTTTGTTATCCCTGAGAAGTAGTCCATCTCATGAGCACTCAGGTCATAGTTTCTCTGTTCTTCTGGGGATAGAGCTGTGAATTATTTCCAATTTGGGGTTGGGGGAGGACTGCTATAAACAGTTTTGTATAATTCTCTTTATGGACAGATTTTTCATTTACCGTGGGTGAATACCATGAGTAGTATGGTAGGGTTATAGAGTAAATGTATATTTATGTTGATACCAATTCTTCAGAGTAGTTGTACCATCTTATCCTCCCACCAGCAGTTTTCACTTTGTTCCAACTCCTCACCAGCATTTGGTGTTGCCAGTCTTTACTTTCTGCTATTCCTCTGTGTGTGAAGTGGGTTTAATTTGCTTTTCCCTGATGACTAATGATGTGGTAAACCTTTCCATATGCTTATTTGGCCATCCGCCTATCTGTTTTTTGAAATGTCTATTTAAATCCATTGCCCATTTTTTATCAGGCTGTTGTTCATCTTTTTATTGTTGATTTGTAAAAGTTCTTTGTGTAGTCCGGATAGGAATTCTTTGTCAAATACACATTTGCATACGTTTTTGGTTTAAATTTTTTTGTTTTTTGTTTTTTTTTTGGCTGCACCAGTCAGTATGTGGGATCTTAGTTCCCTGACCAAGGATAGAACCCTCACCCCCGGCACTGGAAGTACAGAGTCTTAAACACTGAAACACCAGCGAAGTCCCTGTTTTGGGATTTAATATCACTTGGTTCTATCCATTTAGAGGCACTAAACACTAGGGCATTTTCAAGTTCTTGTCAGGAAGTTTTAAGATGTCACATGCTTTAGTTATTATAGTCACTTATTTTTGTTGTTGGAAATAACAACAGAATGTAGGTTTTGCCTTCTGTTCTAGCTTTGCCATTCAGTGACTTTGGCTCCATAAAAATCACTTAACCTCTCTGAACCTCACTTTTCTCATCTATGAACATAGCAATGGTGATGATGCCCATCTCTCAGGGCTGTTTTGGAGATTGAATGCAATTATGTGTATGAGGGGCACTGTTGCTGACTCTTGCTGGGGATTTGAGCTGAGTGGTGCCCACGCAGGCACATGACAGCTTCTGTATGTTAAGAAATGTATTTATTTGTGGTCCCAGAGAGAGTTCTTCCCACCTGCTGAATAACTAGCATTAGAGTCTTTCTAAAATAATATTCCTTTGCCTTACTGGAAAAAAAAAAAGATTGTAAATTCCAAACTTCAGATCTCACAGTGGAGAAAATATTGTAATTGAACTCTCCTGTATCCATCCTCAGTGGTTCACATCCAGTACTACTTCATTCATAGCCTTCTACACTAACATTTTCTCCCTGGCTTACTTTGAGGCAAGTCCCAGACGTTATATCATTTCCATCATGACTGTTTTGGTGTGCATTTCTAAAAGATAAGGACCCCTTCAGAACATACATGCACACAACCAAAATGTCATTATTGCACCTTAAAATGAATGATTCTGTAGTAATATTGTGTTATTTTTTATGGTTTATTTGAATGCCTTTTGTCTAAATTTTGATCATCACAACAAGCTAGCTCCCTTTTATTCTTACTGGCTCTTCTTCTTTTTTTTTTTTATCAAAAATTAAAAAAAAATTGAAGTATGGTTGATTTACAGTATTGTGCCAATCTGTATTGTGCAATAAGGCAGAGTGACTCAGATATTCACATACGTACATTCTTTATTTCTTTTCTTTTCCATTATGGTTTATCCCAGGAGACTGGATATAGTGCTATACAGTAGGACCTTGTTTATCCATTCTAAATGTAATAGTTTTTGTCTACCAGCCGCAAACTCCCAGTCCATCCTTTGTCCCCATTCCACCCCTGCCACAGCATGCTTCTCCCCCTTGGCAATCACAACTGTGTTGTTCTCTATGTCTGTGAGTCTGTTTCTGATTTTGTAGATAAGTCATTTGTGCTTACTGGCGCTTCTTGAACTTGTATATAGGCTCTTTGGGGTCATATATTCTGCAGTTCAGCTTCTGATTCCCCTTCACTTTTGAAAAATATTTAACTATGAAAATTTATGTATATATGTAGTATTTGGCTGAGCTGGGTCTTATTAATAGTTGCAGCGTGTGGTATCTTTAGTTGCAAACTCTTGGTTGTAGCATGTGGGATCCAGCTCCTTGACCAGGGATTGACTCTAACCTGGGCCGCCCGCCTTGAGAGCATGGAGTCTTAGCCACTGGACCACCAAGGAAGTGCCTCTTCACTTTGTTTTTCTTAAAACCTTTATATCCAGTATAACATACATCCAGAAAGGTACAAAAGACATAAATGCACAAGTTGATGTGTTATTATAAAGTTAACTCGCAGGCTCAGTTCAGTTCAGTAATTCAGTTGTGTCCAACTCTTTGCGACCCCATGGACTGCAGCACGCCAGGCCTCCCTGTCCATCACCACCTCCTGGAGTTTACTCAAATTCATGTCCTTTGAGTCGGTGATGCCATCCAACCATCTCATCCTCTATTGTCCCCTTCTCCTCCCGCCTTCAATCTTTCCCAGCATCAAGGTCTTTTCAAATGAGTCAGCTCTTCACATCAGATGGCCAAAGTATTGGAGTTTCAGCTTCAGCATCAGTCCTTCCAATGAATATTCAGGACTGATTTCCTTTAGGATGGACTGGTTGGATCTCCTTGCAG
>SJYA01002500.1:2370082-2448313 GCA_006410615.1 Neotragus moschatus
TAGTATTTGGCTGAGCTGGGTCTTATTAATAGTTGCAGCGTGTGGTATCTTTAGTTGCAAACTCTTGGTTGTAGCATGTGGGATCCAGCTCCTTGACCAGGGATTGACTCTAACCTGGGCCGCCCGCCTTGAGAGCATGGAGTCTTAGCCACTGGACCACCAAGGAAGTGCCTCTTCACTTTGTTTTTCTTAAAACCTTTATATCCAGTATAACATACATCCAGAAAGGTACAAAAGACATAAATGCACAAGTTGATGTGTTATTATAAAGTTAANGACTCTAACCTGGGCCGCCCGCCTTGAGAGCATGGAGTCTTAGCCACTGGACCACCAAGGAAGTGCCTCTTCACTTTGTTTTTCTTAAAACCTTTATATCCAGTATAACATACATCCAGAAAGGTACAAAAGACATAAATGCACAAGTTGATGTGTTATTATAAAGTTAACTCGCAGGCTCAGTTCAGTTCAGTCACTCAGTTGTGTCCAACTCTTTGCGACCCCATGGACTGCAGCATGCCAGGCCTCCCTGTCCATCACCACCTCCTGGAGTTTACTCAAATTCATGTCCTTTGAGTCACTGATGCCATCCAACCATCTCATCCTCTATTGTCCCCTTCTTCTCCCGCCTTCAATCTTTCCCAGCATCAAGGTCTTTTCAAATGAGTCAGCTCTTCACATCAGATGGCCAAAGTATTAGAGTTTCAGCTTCAGCATCAGTCCTTCCAATGAATATTCAGGACTGATTTCCTTTAGGATGGACTGGTTGGATCTCCTTGCAGGTAACTGCATCTGAATCAAGAAATAGACCCTTATCAGACTTTCAGATCTTCCTGTGTACCCCTCTCCTTGCACAAACCCCTCCTCGCCTTCACCCTGACTTTTATGGAGATCATTTTCTTGCCTCCCTCAAGAGTTTTCAACCTAAATGTGCTTCCCTAAACACTGTGGTTTAGTTTTGCGTGTTTGGGAGCTTTATATAAGTAGAATTATTTATTAATCTTAGAATGAAGTCACATTTGTCACCCTTTTCATTTATAATGAGTGCTTTTGTGTCAGAAGAACTCTTTCAGCATGCTGAGATTTTTAGTCCTGATTTTTCTTTCACCTTCTGTTATTTTGGACAAGCTTCATTGTCCTGCCTTTCACGTTTAGGGCTCTTTTTCACTTTTTGGACCTATTTTCAACCTCACTTTTCCCAAGAAGTCATTCCACAACCATTCAGACTCTAGCTGATTATCCTTTGTTCTCACACCTCACTCCAATACCTGACACTTTTTGAGTGTGAGCAGAGGCGGGGCTTATGCCTCCTGGCAGAGAAGGAGCAGAAAGGGAGGGAGAACTTTTGACATGTTTGAACCAACAGACCCTGGTGTGATCAGCCTTATGGAGCACTGGCCCAGGCTCTGGGACCTAATGGAAAAGGAACTCATGTCAGATAGCCATATCCTATTTTCATATTTTAAAAAAATTGTTTGACCATACCACATGGCATGTGGTATCTTAGCTCTCCAACCAGGGATCAAACCCATGTCTCCTGCATTGGCAGCACGGAATCTTAACCACTGGACTTCCAGGGAAGTCCCTAGCCTATCCTATTTTCAGACCAAATGTGCTGATTAGTTTCCAGTTGGAAATACCTGTTTTTCATAGTCAGCTTATTCTCTTGGCAGAAAGGATGCTTGGTTCCTGAATATGTATAAGGAATTTGACCAATAGACCCCCAGCTCTGCTCCCTTGGGGAAGGGGAGGTTCACCTCCTCTTTTCCTTGCTTTTCCTTCCCCTAGCCCCCTCCCCTCCCACCACACCCCTCCCATTATTGGGTCTTTATGTGTGTAGCTCACAGTCACTTGGAGGGCTCCGTGGCTTTTCTGTGGCCTCCTTATTTTCAGTCTGATTGTTTGGTTTTAATCAGAAAAATAAACACTTATTTTGAATTTTCTCCCTGACCTATCTGAGCCAGGTTCAAAAGATTTTTTTTTTTTTTTTTAATTCTACCACATGTGAATTACAGGAAATGATCTCCTGTTGGGGAAATGGGTCATTTCCAAGATTTTTCTCTCCAGGAAAATTGTAACTTATTAGTTTACTAAGAACGGCTCAAACAGGCAACAAAGAAGCATTTATTAAGATATTTTCTCCTTTTATGTGTTCCTAATCACAATCTAATCATAAACCTCAATCCTGGTAGTTAATCCAGAGTTACTTAATTAAATTCTTTAACCTTACATATGAGGAAATTAAAAAAAAAAACAAAACACACACACACACACAAAACCCTGTACAACATACACAAAGGGAGAGAGAATGGTTTTCTCAAGGGTTTGGGTTGCCTTCAGAGACCAGCATTAGGAATTTTGCGCTGAATGTTAAGACCATCCCCTTCCCCCCATAATGATTTTTAAAAACTCACCGTGAACTCATTTTTAAAAACATTTTTGAATAAAACCTCATTCTTGAGTTTGATGCATCAAAAGATTTGCTTGGAATAATAGTGGAATTTCTCTCCGTAACCTAACAAAATATGGCTCAGAGATTCTACTTGAAAGATGAATTGGTCTTAATGTCATTTTGTTCGTCATTTTCTTCTTGGACCTAAACAGTGCTTCACCACAGTGGGTATTGTGGTTGAATTCCATACCTGTGAGAGAAGCTTCTAGAGATCTTTGGCTTAAAACGCANTAACCTAACAAAATATGGCTCAGAGATTCTACTTGAAAGATGAATTGGTCTTAATGTCATTTTGTTCGTCATTTTCTTCTTGGACCTAAACAGTGCTTCACCACAGTGGGTATTGTGGTTGAATTCCATACCTGTGAGAGAAGCTTCTAGAGATCTTTGGCTTAAAACGCACATACTTAGCCAAGTTCTTTCTTCTGAATCATCCTTTTTGCTGACCCTCTTGCTGGAGGCCAGAAAGAGGCAGTTATAGGAAGCATTTCACTGGGAGCTCAGAATGTAGCCACCAAGTGGGGAAGGGTGACACCCCCACCCGTCACTCAGCCTGTGGCGTCCTCAGCTGCTTGCTGGCGAGGCCTCTGGTTGTCTGGTCCAAAACCAAGCTTACTCCCCCGCCTTCACCTGTCTGTCTTCCACTTTGTTTTCTCCTCCTCTCTCTACCCACCCATTCTTTCTTTCATGCGTTCATTCAACAAATAGTTGAGCTTTTAACTGGTTCTAGTGGCTTTTTTATTTTTTAATAATTTTCTTTGTGTATTTTTTATTTTTGGCTGTGCTGGGTCTTCGTTGCTACGCAGGCTTTCCCCTAGTTGTGGGGAACAGAGGCTACGCTTCAGCTGCGGTGCTCAGGCTTCTCACTGTGGTGGCTTCTCTTGTTGAGGAGCATGGGCTCTGGGGCACACGGGCTTCAGTATTTGGGGCATGTGGCCCACGAGGGTGGTTCCCAGCACAGACTCAGTAGTGGTGGCCCACAGGCTTAGTTGCTCTGCAGCATGGGGGATCTTCCTGGATCACGAATTGATCCCGTATCTCCTTCATTGACAGGCAAATTCTTTATCACTGAGCTACCAGGGAACCCTCTACCTGCTTTTTAAGGCTCTGGTTAGCTCTGATAACAGGATTATACTGACCATTTACCCAAGCAACAAACCTTGGCATTTCTCAGTTCACTCCCCCCATTCTCCGAATCTAACTAGATCCCAGCGCCATTGTTTCAAGTAATCTCTTAACTAGTCCATGACCTCCATTCTCATACACTCTGCACAAGTCCCAGGCTGACCCTTCTACCACTTCAGTTGTCCATATCATTGCCTTGCATACAAACCTTTATTGTTGATGGATTAAGTCCAGAACTCCCTGGCATGGATGCCAAGGCCTCCTACCACTGAGCCCACCTTGATACCACGCTCTACCATGTGAATCTTCTCCAGAGAACCTCAAACCACCTTTTTGCCTTTGTGCATGCTAAATTCCTTCACTGGGAATGGCCTTCTCACCTGCTCTGTTTAGTGAGGTTGTGCTCAAAGTAAGCTGTATACACTCATTGTCCCTTCATCTGTCACCAACTCTAAGAAACCTTCCCTCTACTGTGTTTATCACTTGGCTCTACAGATCTCTATTATGGCATTCATCACCTGTATTCTCATTAATTCTTGTCTGTCTCCCCATCCAGACTGTGTCCCCAGTGTGCAGCCCAGGTTTTCTAGGTCTGGCTTCATTTCCTATACTTTGTTTCACTGATGACATCAATTAGAATTAGGCTTGTCAGTCCACATGGCTTGAGGCTCGCCCTGTCCCACTGCTCCCCACCCTCCTCACTAGCCTCCAATGCTTTGTATTCCACTGTCCTGAAAACTTGCAGTTCCCCTCAAACGTGCTGCACTTTACCCCATCTCTTGCTCTGGCTTGGATGCTTTCCCCCGTCCTGCTCATGACCTGCCTAATAAAATCCAGTTCATTCTTCAAAAAGCAGCTCTGATGTCTCTTCCTCTTTCCCCTTCACTTGCTCTAACTTGTAACAAGATTAAATAATAAAAATAGCTAATTCTTCACATGGCACTAACTCTTAAGCCCCAGATACTATTCTAGGCATATGGTTCTTGACACAGAGTAAGTGATCAGCCAGTGATAACTAATATTATTTCTCTTTTTGATTATAAGTTGNAAAGCAGCTCTGATGTCTCTTCCTCTTTCCCCTTCACTTGCTCTAACTTGTAACAAGATTAAATAATAAAAATAGCTAATTCTTCACATGGCACTAACTCTTAAGCCCCAGATACTATTCTAGGCATATGGTTCTTGACACAGAGTAAGTGATCAGCCAGTGATAACTAATATTATTTCTCTTTTTGATTATAAGTTGCAATGGCACCCCACTCCAGTACTCTCACCTGGAAAATCCCATGGATGGAGGAGCCTGGTGGGCTGCAGTCCATGGGATCGCTAAGAGTCGGACACCACTGAGCAACTTCACTTTCACTTTTCATTTTCATGCACTGGAGAAGGAAATGGCAACCCACTCCACTATTCTTGCCTGGAGAATCCCAGGGACGGGGGAGTCTGGTGAGCTGGCGTCTATGGGGTCGCACAGAGTCAGACACAACTGAGGCGACTTAGCAGAAACAGCAGCATTATGTTAATTGTACTGTTAATGTGTTTTCTTCTTCTTTTGTCATTTTCATCTTTTGTTCCAGCTAATTTATTTACTTATTCATCTAAAGCAGATTCCGGTTCTCATGCAGGACTCTCTCTGCAGTGATGACGTGTTGCCTTTGTGAAAAAGGGATTTTGTGTCAAAGGAGAGAACTCAGGCAGAAGAATGTGATTCTGTGTTAAGAGTGTTGGCGAATTAAAAGAAACAGAAGTGTTCATTCTCATGAGACCCCCATTTGCTTCCCCTGCCTCCATCCCACCCTTTCATTGTCCTAGATGAAAAAAATGACTGCCTCCTGTTTTTCCCCAGAGAAATGGTTTAAGTGCAGGTTTAAACACTTTTCCTTAATCAACTGTGGGAGAGTTTGCTTTTTGGTGGAGGGAGGCAATTTCCTGCAAACTCATTTGGATATTATCATCATTAACGTGAACAAAGCTTCTAGAACTTCACTTCCCCTAGCCCATCAAGCACAAGGGCTCAGAAGGTCTCAGATAAGCAGAAGCTAGAAGTTTCCAGTAAGAGTCTGATGTCATCCAGTGTATCATCTTGACGGTGATAGACTCTCTCTGTGATGTACAAAAGTCATTGATTTGGGCTTTGTGTTACTCTTGGTTCTCTAGAGAAGCAGAACCAATAGGATCTGTCTCTCTAATATAGTAAGTGTGTGTGTGTGTATATATATATATATGTATGTATGTTTCTAAATAAAAAGATTTATAAGGAATTAGCTCATGGAGTTCTGGCGGCTGAGAGGTCTCTAGATCTGTATTTGGCAAGCTGGAAACCAAGGAGAGCCAATGATGTAAGTTCTAGTCTGAGTCGGAGTCCAGAAGCAGGATAAGATCAATATCTCAGCTGGAAGACAGTCAGAGAATGAACTCTTTCTTAAGCCGCTTTTTGTTCAGTTCAGGCCTTCAGTGGATTGGGTGAGGCCCACCCACAAGGCGGGGAGGGGGCAGTCTGCTTAGTCAACAGATTCAAATGTTCATCTCATCCAGACACACAACAGACCCAGAACAATGTCTCACAAATATCTGGGCACCCTGTAGTCTGATCAAGTTGACCCAGAAAATTAGCCACCACAGGTGTGGTGCTCACACGTGCTGGCTCACCTGTCTATCCCTCTTTTAACCCTGTGGTTCACTGTCCTGGCCTTGAGAGGTTGGCAGCTTAGCTGAAAGATCAGGACTTGGTATTGGAACGCTCCATGTCATCCCAGGCTCTTCCGTTTACAGCTGGTATTATTTCAGGCCTTCTTTGTTCTGTATTAGAACCACAGCCCCTCCACTTTTTTTTTTTTTTTTTTTGGCTGCAGCACACATGGTGTATGAAATTCCACGCATAACATACTTCCACGGGCATGTCTAAATTTTGACAATTCCTCCCGCATACCCCCACCTCCATGTTTCCCAAGAAATAAAACCAATAGCACCACAGATGCCTTGTGACATGTTGTTCATAAAAGCATTTTACAAGCTCGGGAGTAACTCTTAAGAGTTCATCAGTAATGGAGCAGGGCTAGATCAGGCATGGCTAGAACATGTAATTCCCAGTTAGCTGGTGTACTTGAACTTTTTCCACTCGAGGAAGCTTATTAAAAACAAATGCATGTGCTGTGATTTACACTTGAAGAAGAAATGATTTAGAAACTTGTGTTGGAGTGGTAGCAGTCATAGATTTTTTTGTTTATCTCGTTGCTGAGGTGATGATCCTAGGCTAGTCTTCAGCAATGATGCTGCAAGGAAGAGGCCTGAGAGGTATATACGCTTTTGATTAATGCTGGTTACGAATGTGTCTCCAGAATTAGAGCCATGAAGATCACTGTGCTTAAAATCAAAGCCTAGGACTTCGCTGGTGGTCCAGTGGTTAAGAATCCTCCTGGTAATGCAGAGGACACAGATTCGATTCCTGGGCCCAGAAGATCCCACATGCTGCAGGGCAACAGGGCCCGTGTACCACAAACGCTGAATCCATGCTCTCCAACAAGAGAAGCCACCGCAATGAGAAGACTGCACCCTAACAAAGAGTAATCTCAGCTCACCACAACTAGAGAAAACCGGCACACAGCACAAAGACCCAGCATGGACATAAATAAATAAACAAATCAGTAGAAGGCTGGTGACATTTGAAAAACAAACAAATCAAAGCCTATATCAAAGCTCCGAAGGTACAGATGATTCCTATTTGCTCAGAAGGAAAGACTAAGGAGCTAGAATTCTCCTTTCAACCTGGCCTTTCCTAGTCCATGATGTCCCTCGAGGCCTCCTCTCTCTTCAGTTCATTCAGTTGCTCAGTCGTGTCTGACTCTTTGCGACCCCATGGACTACAGCACGCCAGGCCTCCCTGTCCATCACCAGCTTCCAGAATTTACTCAGACTCATGTCCATTGAGTTGGGGATGCCATCCAACCAATCTCATCCTCTGTCGTCCTCTTCTCTTCTCACCTTCAAACTTTCAATCTTCAGTCTTTTCACATGAGTCAGTTCTTTGAATCAGGCGGCCAAAGTATTGGAGTTTCAGCTTCAGCATTAGTCCTTCCAGTGAATATTCAGGACTGATTGCCTTTAGGATGGACTGATTGGATTTCCTTTTTTTTTTTTTTTTTAAATTAATTCTACTCTTTTGTATTCTGTGGGCAATTGAGAGCTAAGTCCTGCGAATTGTTCCTCCAAGTGTCTCTGGTAAGGCCAGCTGTCAGCCAGGGGCGGTGCTAGGCAGAGGGACTAGTGTGCTAGTCCAACGGACTTCTCTCTCTTACCAGATTATAAAAATGAGTCTGTAAAAGCTTGCTGGTGAATCTTCCAAATCACACAATAAATTCAAGGTGCTTTCTCTGTTGCTCTCACATGACAGAAGTAGCACTTGGCCGAGTTAACATTCCCTTTCTTTCTCTGTCAACCTGTATTCCTGTGTTGGAGAACTAGAGTTAGCAAGTGATTGAGGAGCAAGTAGAAACCAGAATTCCAGCAGAGGCTTAGAGTAGGGCTTCTCAACCTTTGCATTGTTGCCATTTTGAGCCAGATGATTTTCTCTTGTGGAGGTGCTGTCCTGAACACTGTAGAACATTTCACAGTGTCCCTGCCTTCTGTCCCTGCCTTCTGCCCACTACATGCTAGAGGCAACCTCTTTCCCCAGTTGCAGCCACCAAAAATGAAATTGCCCTCGGTTGAGAACAACCGGCTAAAAGCAAGCCCTGTGCCTAGCACCATCCCTTGCTGACAACTGGCCTTCCCAGAGACACCCGGAGGAGGAATGGCAGGACTTAGCTCTCAGCTGCCCACATAATACAAAAGAGTAGAATTAGTTTAAAAAAAAAAAATCAGTATTTTACCTATTTCACACTTTCTCCCCTTCCTTTTCACTCATTTCTCCAGATAATTTACAGAACTGAACGTTTGAAATGAAGGGTCTTTTCCTGGTGGGTAGAGGTAGAGAGCTGTGTTTCCATTGAAACCTACATACACTAATTATTTTTACAGCCTCTTTTATAGAGTATTAATTTTAAATGCTGCAGAAATATTACTCAGGGTATAAAATATGTGGAAATGAACAGGGATAGGAACTCTTGCTCAGGTGCCTTGAGAAGATGATCTCGTTTGCAGCTGAGAGCCATTTCTGGCACTCCGGGAACCTTCTTCCACTTTGTGTTCTGTGTAGGTCTGAAACCATGATTGGATCAGAACAGAGGCATGTCAGGCTGCCCCCTGGAATCTAAAGTTGCCTGCCCTAGGCTTCCTGATCAGAGAGGCCAAGCAGGTACCTCGTGAGTCAGAAGCTGGGACGCTTTGGTTTCAGTGTCAGGAGCTGCAAGAGCCAGCATCTCTCTGGATGTCTCTCCAAGGCACTCTGGCCTTTGATGGAGCCCTGTCTGTGTATTATGGCTGCCTGCTCTGTAAAGAGGAACAAATTGGTGATGGGAAGTTAACAGATAATAGAACAGAAAAAGAGACATGAGGACTGGGACTGCTCTGCAGATGGGGTTCACCCAAGTCTCAAGGTTCGTCTTTGAGAAGGGCCAGACTTGATAAAGGTCCCAGGCTGGGTGTGGTGTGCTGCCTGCCTGCCTCCTTGTTTTTAGAACAACTGGACAGCTTTGCAAAGACTATCCAACCCCAGGCAGAGCTGACAGCCTGGTTTCTACATGCTCTGCACCTTTCATTTGTGGGGTGGTTTCTGAGATGAAAGCATCTTTCCTCTTTGTCCTTCCTGGATATTCCTCTCTGTTCATATACTCCTTCTGCAAACACATGCTGGATGGGGATCCTGGCACTGGATCCTGGCACTGTTGCATCCTGGGGCAACCAGGGTGTCTTCTCTTGGGGGAGGAGGGTCTCAGTGTTGGTGCTGGCAGGAGAGAAGTGTAGCATGCGTGATGCAATGGCATCAAATACAAGGGTGAGGGCCAGGGTGCATTCAATCGTCCTCACTCTGCTGGCTGGATGGGACTTTTGAGAGAGATGGGGTCAGGGAGATTTTAGAGATTCTCATCAAGCCTGGAGAAAGGGATAGGAGTCAGATAAATGGGACAGAAAAGGGCAATTCAGAGAGAGGGAATAGTGTCTGCAAAGGATAAGATGGGGTGAGTTCAGAGAACCCTGAGGTGCGTGCATGCCCAATCGCTTCGGTCATTTCTGACTCTGTGCCCTCATGGACAGTAGCCCACCAGGCTCNGAGAAAGGGATAGGAGTCAGATAAATGGGACAGAAAAGGGCAATTCAGAGAGAGGGAATAGTGTCTGCAAAGGATAAGATGGGGTGAGTTCAGAGAACCCTGAGGTGCGTGCATGCCCAATCGCTTCGGTCATTTCTGACTCTGTGCCCTCATGGACAGTAGCCCACCAGGCTCCTCTGTCCATGGGATTCTCCAGGGGAGAACACTAGAGTGGGTTGTCATACCCTCCTCAGGGAATCTTCCCGACCCAGGGATTGAACCCGTGTCTCCTGCAGCTCCTGCATTCAGTTGGATCCTTTACTGCTGAGCCACCAGGGAAACCTGAATGCTGAGGTACAGGTGGGCAGTTGGAAAGAGTGACAAGAGCAAAAGTTTTATATGGTAAGGGATGGAGACTTCATCTTAGTGGTGTCGGAAGGGCTTGAAACAGCTGTTTTAGTAAGATGACACAGCCTTCAGGTGGCTGCTGGGTAGGAGATGGAGGTAGCGGTATCAAGAACGGCAGCAGAGGTGGTCCCGTGGTTAAGACTCTGAGCTTCCACTGCAGGGGGCACAGGTTTGATCCCTGGTTTGGGAAGTTCTGCATCCCGCACAGTGCAGTCAAAAAAAAAGAGAGAGAAAGACGGAGCTACTGAAGAGGTCCAGCTGGGAGACCATACACAGCCAGACCGACAGCCTTGCCCACAACAACGCTTATCGCCCACTGTGATCCTCAGAATAGGGCCAGCTTGCTAGAACTCTGAGGACCTTTCATAACTGGGCAGAGTGCTCATCCAGGACATTCTGACATGTCCTGCACATCCTTTGCAAGTTAACTGACTATTAATACAATTTGTTTAAACTTGAATCTCCCACATTAAGCTGTTTTTCTCTTAATCACAAATTTGGATTATCCAGAAGACCAAATTGCTATTCTCTCAGGCTTTGAGAAAAAGCCATTAGTGTCTTTCATCTACATAATTTTACTGAATTTTTCTTTCAACAAAGGGACAGTGTTTTGTTTTTTTTTTTTTTTGCTTTTTGTTGCTGTGCATGCCCTGAACACAGTTTAAGGGACTGGAAAGAATTCCCTGGAGAAGCCAGGGAACTTGCTGACCATGCTGGCATCACTTTTCTTTCCTGTAAAATGTTTCCACTCAGATGTTCTGACTCCAGCCTGAGGCTGGCACCAGCTGAGCGTTTGCAGCAAAGTATTTGAATGTTGGCCTTGCCCTGACCCATGTTCAAATCATTTGTTTCACTAAGAGTATGTATTTTGAGAGAGCAAACTAGATTAGCTTGTATCCAGCAGTTTAATTGCTGATTCAGTTAAAAAGTCTTTACTTGATGGGGCCTGGCCTGAGATGGAGTGACCTCCAAGGCTGCCATGACTTTTCCAAAGAAAAAACCTTCCCCTTTTTCCTTAAATTATAAAAGCAGGACGACATGCACATGGTTAAACCTTCTAAGCTGTACTTACTGAAGGATACACCGGAGGTATAATTTGATAACCACACATCCCCCTAAAATATGAATATAAATGTATAATATATCCTTCTCTATGTATTTTTGCATACATGTATGAGTAATGCCTGTTTTACAGACTTCCCAGGTGGCTCAGTGGTAAAGACTCCGCCTGCCAATGTGGAGACACAGGTTCAATCCCTGGGTCGGGAAGGTCCCATGGAGGAGGAAATGGCAACTCACTCTAGTATTCTTCCCTGGAGAATCACATGGACAGAGGAGCTCTGTGGGCTCCAATCCATGGGGACAGTCCACACAGTTGTGCAAAGGCAGACACCACTGAGCACATAGGCACACACACTGCCTGTTTTAGTTACAAAAAGCTTTGATTTGCAAAAAAATTAACTCTGTATCTTAACAACCTTTCCCTTTCCGCCCATGCTGACTTGCTTCAGTCTTTGAAATCCTAGCATTGTTTTCCACTGAGGGAATATAGCATGGTTTACTTGCCCAGGCCCCTGTAAAGAATGTTTCTTCCCTCCTCTAGTCTTTTGATATTTCAAATAACAGTATGATAAACATCCCTTTTTTATATAATTTAATTAACTTATTTGTCACATGGGTTGCGGCATGTGGGAATTTTTAGTCGTGGCATGTGGGATCTAGTTCCCTGACCAGGAATTGAACCTGGGCCCCCTGTGTTGGGAGTTTAGCCACTGGATCACCAGGGAAGTCCATAATAAACATTCTTGAAGATACATTTTTGCACACTTATGCCTGTGTATCTATAGAATAAACTACTAGAATTAGAATTGTCAGGCCAAAGGATGCAGCAGCAGTAACACAGACTTGATTTAGCACTCTGCAGCACTTTTTTCCACATTCAAGAACAATTTGAAGACCCTTGGTTTAGATCCTTTGACAAGGAAATGGGTTAAGACTTTCTCTGTTCCCATCTTTTTTTTTTTTTTTTTTTTTAATTTTTGACCTCCCTGTATCTTTGTTGCTGCTCTCAGGCTTTCTCTAGTTATAGCACGTGGGAGCTACTTTCTAGTTTTGGTAGACGGGCTTCTCGTGGCGGTGGCTCCTCTTGTTGCTGAGCATCTAGGTGCTCAGGCTTCAGCAGTTGTACCAAGCGGGCTCCAGAGTGCAGGCTCAGTGGTACATGGGCTTAGTTGCCCTGCAGCAGGTGGACTCTTCCCAGACTAGGGATCGAACCCAAGCCCCCTGTGTTGGCATACAGATTCTTAACGACTGGGCCACCAGGGAATCCCAAATGCAGTCTTCTATTTTGTGAAATTTCAAATCTACAGAAAAGTTAAAGAATAGAACAAGGCATGCCCGTCGTCTACCCCTCACCTAAATTTACCAGTTGTAAACATTTTGCTGCTTTAAGGTCCTTAAGTGATGCTGGTACTAGGCCAGGGAGCTAATTTTTTAAAGAACGTCTGACATAAATCTACACATGAGTGTGAATGGTGGGTATATCTTTTTTCCCTGAATTAATTTACCAACAAGTTGTACACTTCATTATGTTTTACTCCTAGCCATTTTAATCTGTATCTTCTAAGAATAGGGATGTTCTTGTTATAACAACATTATTATCAGGCCCCAAAACACTTAACAAAGTGTAGTTTGGTTGTCTTGTAGAATATTCCAGTCTGAATGTCTAATTGATACCTCCTGATTAGATTCACGTCTAACATTTCTGTTAAAAATACTACAAAAGTGATGTATACTTCATATTGTATTTCAATAAGAGGCAGATAATAGTTTTGTCCTGTTACTGGTGCCTTAGTCTGTTTGGACTGCTGTAACAAAAATACAACATACTGGGTAGCTTAAATAACAAACATTTATGTCTCACAGTTCTGGAGATTGAGAAGTCCTAGATCAAAGCACCAGCAGATCCTGTGTCTGGTGAAAGTCACCTTCTGCTTCAGATATGACTGTCTTCTCCTTGCGTGATCATGAGGCCAAAGAGGCAAGGGAGCTCTCTAGGGTCTGTTTTATAAGGGCACTGACCCTATTCATGAGAGCTCCAACCTCATGGCCTAATCACCTTTCAAAGTCACCACCTCCTAATCATATTCAGTGTTAGGATTTCAGCAAATGAATGTGTCAGACACAAACATTCAGGGCATAACAATTGGTGATTCTGAGCTTAAATGCTTGGTTTACATAACCAGATCTCTCTCTTATAAAGGTATTTTCTCCTCCCTAGTTAACAAGGAACAAATGGTATGACACTTTAGGATCGTAGGAGTATGTGTTCTGTGTCAGATAACCTGTCATTCTGTGGCTGAGGCATCCATTGATATAATGATGGTCCTTGCCAGTCTGTTTCTACATTGGTCATTGCAGAATGTTGAGCTTTAAATTCTGTTATTCATCTACATTTACTAGCTTGCATTCTTTTGTAAAGAAGAGACTTTTGTGGACCCTCCTCCTTTTTCAGTATCACTTCAGACTCTTGGATTTTTTAAGAAAATGATATAGTACATTAACTGAATTATTATTATTTTTTTTAGTGCTCTAATTATTTCCAACTCAGTAAATGAGGACCTTTGCAAGATGGCTCCTGGCTCCTGTTAACATGTCCCCAACTTTCTATGAGTAGCTCCTTGCTTTTCTGACACTATAAAGTGCTCAAGGTCAACTATCCTTTCCTCGGCCTTCGTGGAATCAGCGTTTCTCTAGGAAATCTGGGCATGAACTGTGCTTATTGCTCGGGTTGCCATTGCATACTTTCAATGAAAATTTTCAATACTTAGAAAGAACTAAGAAATTTAATTTTTTAAAAGAAGGCTTGTGTTCATAGTGATATGTTCACTTTAGAACCAGCATCACAGGGTACTTCCTTACTGTGCCCATCCATAGTTATATCCCTAATGTCGCACAGTGAGATTCTTGTTTACAGATTGACAGCACTGATATCATGGCCAACAATAAACTTGTGAAGTTCAGTATTTCTTTTTCTTTTTCCTTTCAAGCTTAGTGCAGTTTATTAAGTCAGCTGCTGATGTGGATCTTTTCAGTTCTTTTTGTCCTTTGACTACATCCAATAAGAGTGAACAGTCAGAAAACTGTATCTAAAAGTTTGAATGACTTCACTTTTTTTCTGCAGAGAATGTGATAATTGTAACAGGCTCATGTTTCTGTTCATATTCAGATTCAGGATTTGCTTTTTCCTTCATACATTTAAAAATTGTATTAACACAAAAATATTTTTGGTGCAAAAGCCAAAGCTGTATAAAACAATGTACTAAGATAAGTCTCACTTCTCCTGCCGGAAGTCACCATTTTCATGAGTTTCCGTCTTCCTTATTGAGAAAACAACCAGTATCAGTCTGTATCAGGACCTCTTCTTTACACACACCCACAGGAATGGCCTGAGATGCTGCTTCTCAGGGTCGGCCACAACCAGAGAAAACAAGTGAGAATCAGTGAAAGAAATGTGGTAGTCCCTCTCTTACTCACTCTGTTAATTTGCTTAGCTTTGTCTATTGCCTGGTAATCTGTGCAAAAGGCAAAGCTCTCCCTGGAGGATAATTACCCCAGGTGACTGGGAGGCCCTGAGAAGCAAGCCTTTCAAGTAGAATGAAGATGTCTGAGTTTGGTTTCGATGGTCCTGTTAATCGCCTTTGACAGGGACGGAACCGACTCTGTATCCCTGAAGCAGATCTGGGATCCGTGAAACAGATTTTGACTAAGCAGATAAGTTGCTTCTCTGGCGGGCCTTCTAGTGCAGCTGTTGTTTTGCACTTGAGTAATTTGGGCTTCCTTTTCCTTTTCATACAATATTATGTAGTTTTAATCCCCTCCTGCCCAAGAGTTACTGGGAACAAATTTTTTTCTTTAGAATAAACATTTTGGGGAAGTTAACTTTTCACATTTGTTGTTGTTGTTCTTTACTTGACATTAAGAAGCTTTTATAAGCAATTAAAACTAGGAGAAAACCCAAACCAAAAATTCCCCTTAAACTCCCAATGACCTCAGTAGCAATCTCTTCCAGTGTTTCTGGTCCTAACTCCTTGGTAAGCTTAGGGAGTGAGTCTTTGTCCCACTTCCAAATGACAAGTTTGAACTATCAGTAAACATGGGTGAACGCTTTTAATAGATTCCATTAAACATGATTTTGGAGTGAGACTGAGAAGAGTTAATCTTAAAACTAGAGCTGGACAGAAAACTTGATCTGAAAGCATTTCCTGGAATGGGTCCTTTTCTCAAATGGCGAATGTTCTTGGTAAAGAAACTCTCTGAGACAGTAGTGGTGGGATGGCCTTTGAACTAGATCCTTCCAATATTGAATCATTTTGTCAGTTCTTCCTTGGGATGATGAAGCCCATTTGGATCATGGCAGGGTGCTCAGAGTAGAATAAATAAACTCTGAAAATTGACTACTGCTTGCTCTTGGATATGGGATAGAAAAGGAAGTGTGAGGTATTCCCTGATTTTTTTTCCCTCATTCCAGGACCACCTTTGTGGTTTTGTCATGTCACAGTACCAGCCGTATTGCCATTTGCTTCATATTTTTCTTTAAATGTACTCACTTTAAAATTTTAGATTTATGTCATTATTAAAAAGGGAGATGAGCAGGTGCTGGAAAAAAGTGTTAATCACCCATTGACATCAAACTAAGACTTCTCCCCTAAAGTAATGGGAAGTGCCAGAAGAAAAGTGAGAATGGGATAACATTTTGGCTTATATCATTTACTGGGGAATACTTGGGCCACCTAAGAAAATATCTCCACTAGGTATAGATAAGGAATTCCACTTAGAGAAACACTGCCCAGTGCCATATTTTGACTGCCCTGGTTGTATTTGGGAAGCAGGGCGAAGGAGGTAACCATTGATACAGGTAGCTTCTATGGTCAACTTTTTGAAATGTCCTTCAAAACTAGGGATTTCACAGTAGTTTGACATATGTCTTAAAAAAAAAAAAAAACCTCATTTTGAATCAAGGCACTGAGGTTTCCTCTATAAACAGAATGCATGCCTACTTATTCTAATGATTATTCCAAAAAAGATTTAAGTTGACTTATATGACAGCATAAACCATGGCATGATAAAATAAAGGTGAAGCAAAGTAATTTAGACTTGGAAATAAGATAGATGAATGGAATAGGAAAAATAAAGGAGGGGACAAAATAGAATTAACAGTTGGTCATGGTGACTTCTACACCTGCTACATGGGAACATAAGGTTTCGCATGAGCTTCCTTTTTAAACAAGAAAAAAAAATGATTATTTATTTGGCTGCCTCAGGTCTTAGTTGCAGCTTGTGGGATCTAGATCCCTAATCAGGGATCGAACCCAGCCCCCTGCATTGGGAGCATGGAGTCAGCCACTGGACTGCCAGGGAAGGCCCCTCACAAATTTCCTAATGGCCACTGAGAAAAGGGAAATTGTGTCTGTTCCACAGTCCCCAATATCTGTAAGATAAAATAAAACCAGCTGCTTAGGAAAAACATGAGCATTTCTTCCAGGAACCTCATTGAGAGGAATTTCTGTGGTCTGTTGAGTGATGCCTTCAACGAAAGAAGAGAAGCCAGAATGAAAACCTGTTCTAATCTATTGAAACAACTCCCCCAGGAAATATTTCCGATAGTGATTCTTGAACTATCACAGTACAGGTTGTAAATAAGCCTCCATAGCCCAGACTTGAGTTCATGCCCTTGGCCTGTGACCTTTCTCCTATTTGAAGACGGGAGAGGTCCCTCAAAGCCACAGATCATCTGATGTTTCTGGTCGATTTCTCTGTGGAATAGTGGCAAAATGTTTTAACAGGGGTGTGGGGTAGCCTGTCCCTTGTGTAAAACTTCAGCCTGAGAAACCCTGATTAATTAAGCAAGTAACTAATCAGTGTTCTCTGTTGTCTCTTGTACCAAGGATGAGTCAGTTTCACTTTGCTGTGGGTGATATGGCTGGGCCTCCTAGACTAATTAGCTCGGATTTACCTTGGTTCAGGTGAACTTGGCCATCCAGATGCATGGCGAGCTCAGCCACAGAAATTGGAGCTTCTAGGGAAAGACAAGTGCTGAATGAGACCAGCAGAGCCCTGGTTTAAACCTGGTAAGACTGCAGCCTGGAGCATGCTCCACAATGACTTAAGGTTCTTCTCCCNATCCCCACAGTATCTGGCATAAATACTTGGTAATTTTTATAATTAATTGATTTTCTCTTTTGGCCGCACCACGCAGCATATGGAATTTTAGTTCCACGACCAGAGATTGAACCTTTGCCCCCTGTAATGGAAGCACAGAGTCTTAACCACTGAACCACCAGGGAAGTCCTTGGTAGGTTTTAGGCACTTGAGAAATGTCTGTTGTTGAATGAGCACCTAGGCCTGTGCAGGGTGGAGGCCTGACGTCCTGCTGAGCGTGACCTTGACTGATCTGGGAACTCAGCCTCTGGCTTCCTGCGTCACATCCTCAGACCCTGCTTCTCCCCCCCCCCCCCGTTTCTCCAGGACACCTTACAACCAACCGGGGCCTTCCTGTTGTTTTCAGTTTTTCTTTTTACCATCTGAAGTCCCAAACTGAGAGCCGTTAAGCAGCGAGGCAGGCTGCCCATGTTTTTTTCCTCAGAATGAGGCATTTGGAACCAATTGTGTGGTGGCCCCTTGGAGTTAGCTGTTTAGAAGTTAAACAACACACACTAACACTGCATTGTAAAATGTCTTTCCGGCCAGTGTCTTGGACTTTTGTGTTTCTGTGAAAACGCCCATCTAAATTTCCTGCTAGATTGGCTTTTTTTTTTTTTTTTCCTTAATGGTCAGACATTAACTTGGCAAATACAGCTATTTTTTTACAATGCTGCTGATGTTAAAGCAAACGGTGACCATACCTTTCAGAGATAAGACATCAGCATTCAGTCATTGGAAATAAGTCGGTGGTGGTTGACATCCTGCTGAGAGTGTAGAGACCCTTGGCTTAATTAATAATTTCATCTCAGATCCTTCACCCACCCTGTTTTGTGACAGCTTTATTTAGCAGAGAGAGCGATGTGAACGGATATGTCTTTGTAAGAATAGAGGGATGTAATACTTTGTTCTGTACTGACTCCCATGTTTATTTCTGTATTGGGTCTGTAGCTCTTTCTTATTCTACATGAATCACTTGGATGCATAAATTCAAGGACATATGTTTGCAGCTCTCACACATCTGTCTTGAATTTCATCTTTTCCACCCTGTCTTCTACTTTCCAAACAATTTACCTCCCTCCTCCTCTCTCCCTGCTGTTATGTATTTCATTGTGCCGTGGAACCCTTTCATTTCAAGAGCTGATGGAGGGGAACAATGCAGGCCACACACTGCATTTCTATATGAAGGCATCTTGCAGCACGGTGAGCACAGCCCTGTGTCAAGTGCGAGTCCTTCTGCTCAGGACGCAGCTGGTCGGAGCTCATGGCAACCGGGCTCCCAGGTTCCCAGTGAGGTGATGTCACGGCCCGGCCCAGCCCAGGTGGTGGCGGGCTTCACGCGCCTGACTCCGGGCAGAGTGGGCCCTTATGCCTGTCCTCTTTGATCTCTTTTTTCCTGACTGGGAATGTCTCACATCACTGTAAATGTTTCTTTCCTCCCCTTGTCATTTGGCTCCGTGGGGACTTCCTGAAGCAGGAAAGCGGTAACAAGGGGTTTAACTGGGCACTCAGAAAGTTCTGCCAAGAAACAGAGCTCTCTGTGCAGCCAGGGCAAAAAAAGAAAAACACCAAAGAACACCAAACAAAAAGCCCTGATGAAATAACAATCAAATAGGAAATTGAAAGGAGTAATGTGCTGAGTGTTAATAGGTCCATGGTGCAGGTACGGATGGTGCTGAAATGATAAGCATCTCTGAAATTCTCAGAAACTGTACTTCCGGCCCCTATTTCATTGGGAGAGAGGACATGGAAACCCTGCTCACCCTGCTCACTTGTAATTTACAGCACTCGGGTTCACAGGTGTTACACAATCGCATTCCTGATCTCCTGGAAGCGAGGAAAGTTCTGAGCCTATCTGCCTGGTTTCTTTTTTGGATAGTAACTTATTTAGTAGCTGTTTAGAAACGGTGATGAATACATGAGAACAAAATACCAGCTTGCTTATTTTTCTTGCTGCATCTATAGAGTCAAAGGTGAGACGCTAGTAAACGTACTTCCTTGGCCTGAACATCACCATCCTTTTCGTTGTCATCATCATCGTCGTGGTCATGAGGATGTATTGAGTACCTGCCAGGTGTAAGGCACTGACACGCAAAAGCAGCGTAAGATTCAGTGCCTTGGAGGGAGTTGTCAGGTGAAAGAGCTACAATATGGCCTTTGGTTTTGAGCCCTGAGAGAATTAACGCAGTAGGATTCTAGAAGGGTGGGGATCCCTTTTGCTGTTGACTTGCTGGATCACTTCACATCTTTCAGTTCTCTTGTTCCCATAATTTGTGACATCTCCCTCTCTCTCATTGGATCTTTTCACTGTGGTACCTGGCCCTAGGGGTTCATTTGTGGACGGTAGATCTGTGATGGATATGTCATGCAAGTGCTGAGTTTGAGAGTCAGTAGAATCAGAACCTGAAGCTCAAAGGTCATGGCTTGCCAGCCAACCCAGAGCTAAGGAGGTGAGGGGAGCTCTGTTGTCCTCCTGCGAGAACCTGCACTAACACCGTCTCCTAAGGGAAGGCCCATTGTAGATGAAGACAGTTGCTAGTATGGATTTTAATTTTATTTGTTTGCTTATTTGACCAGCCCACATGTGTGGCTTTCGGAATCTTTGTTCCCCGACCAGGGATCAAACCCGTGCCTCCTGCAATGGAAGAGCGGAGTTGTAACCATTGGGCCTCCAGGGAATTCCCTGTGTTTTTACTTAAAAAATTTAAAAATTAAAACAAAAACCCTTGCTGGCAGGTTTGTTTGTTTGTTTGTTTTTGGCAAGAATCCTTGTATCAGCTATAGCCAGTTCCTAAATTTGATGTCCTTACATTTTGTATTGAGTCACGAGGGATGACTGGTTGTGGGGGGATGAATTGATGGCATCTACCATTTTTGGCTAAGGAGTGGGGAAAGTGGGAGATACCACTGCTTTGTTGTGCAGCTTCTGCCAACAGAATCCCCAAACCCACAAGGAACAGCCCTTCTCCTTCCCCAAAGTCATTATTCCTAGGGTTCCTCTCTCTTTTTTGTTTTGTTTTTAACCTTTTTTTTTTCCCCCCAGAATTTATTTCTCTTTGGTATGAACTTAAACATTCTGGGTTGAACCNGCAGGTACGGATGGTGCTGAAATGATAAGCATCTCTGAAATTCTCAGAAACTGTACTTCCGGCCCCTATTTCATTGGGAGAGAGGACATGGAAACCCTGCTCACCCTGCTCACTTGTAATTTACAGCACTCGGGTTCACAGGTGTTACACAATCGCATTCCTGATCTCCTGGAAGCGAGGAAAGTTCTGAGCCTATCTGCCTGGTTTCTTTTTTGGATAGTAACTTATTTAGTAGCTGTTTAGAAACGGTGATGAATACATGAGAACAAAATACCAGCTTGCTTATTTTTCTTGCTGCATCTATAGAGTCAAAGGTGAGACGCTAGTAAACGTACTTCCTTGGCCTGAACATCACCATCCTTTTCGTTGTCATCATCATCGTCGTGGTCATGAGGATGTATTGAGTACCTGCCAGGTGTAAGGCACTGACACGCAAAAGCAGCGTAAGATTCAGTGCCTTGGAGGGAGTTGTCAGGTGAAAGAGCTACAATATGGCCTTTGGTTTTGAGCCCTGAGAGAATTAACGCAGTAGGATTCTAGAAGGGTGGGGATCCCTTTTGCTGTTGACTTGCTGGATCACTTCACATCTTTCAGTTCTCTTGTTCCCATAATTTGTGACATCTCCCTCTCTCTCATTGGATCTTTTCACTGTGGTACCTGGCCCTAGGGGTTCATTTGTGGACGGTAGATCTGTGATGGATATGTCATGCAAGTGCTGAGTTTGAGAGTCAGTAGAATCAGAACCTGAAGCTCAAAGGTCATGGCTTGCCAGCCAACCCAGAGCTAAGGAGGTGAGGGGAGCTCTGTTGTCCTCCTGCGAGAACCTGCACTAACACCGTCTCCTAAGGGAAGGCCCATTGTAGATGAAGACAGTTGCTAGTATGGATTTTAATTTTATTTGTTTGCTTATTTGACCAGCCCACATGTGTGGCTTTCGGAATCTTTGTTCCCCGACCAGGGATCAAACCCGTGCCTCCTGCAATGGAAGAGCGGAGTTGTAACCATTGGGCCTCCAGGGAATTCCCTGTGTTTTTACTTAAAAAATTTAAAAATTAAAACAAAAACCCTTGCTGGCAGGTTTGTTTGTTTGTTTGTTTTTGGCAAGAATCCTTGTATCAGCTATAG
Organism: Neotragus moschatus; assembly: GCA_006410615.1. Taxonomy (NCBI): domain Eukaryota; kingdom Metazoa; phylum Chordata; class Mammalia; order Artiodactyla; family Bovidae; genus Neotragus; species Neotragus moschatus. The sequence goes on from SJYA01002500.1 coordinate 2,391,666, forward strand.
CCAGTTCCTAAATTTGATGTCCTTACATTTTGTATTGAGTCACGAGGGATGACTGGTTGTGGGGGGATGAATTGATGGCATCTACCATTTTTGGCTAAGGAGTGGGGAAAGTGGGAGATACCACTGCTTTGTTGTGCAGCTTCTGCCAACAGAATCCCCAAACCCACAAGGAACAGCCCTTCTCCTTCCCCAAAGTCATTATTCCTAGGGTTCCTCTCTCTTTTTTGTTTTGTTTTTAACCTTTTTTTTTTCCCCCCAGAATTTATTTCTCTTTGGTATGAACTTAAACATTCTGGGTTGAACCTCTGAGGTGACACATTTCTCAAAGGAGGTGGCAGACCCCAAGACCTCAGTGTTCCAGCAAAAACACACTGCTCAGGGTGAATGTGGGCAGACTTTCCTAAGAATGTCAACAGAGGGGGGCTCCACCATGATACAAACCACAAGAACACTGTCTCCCCCCAGAAGCGATGGCCTCAGGACACGGTCTCTTCCATTCCAAACCAGTTCTGGCTCCTCATCCTCTCTTCTCTGAAAACTCCCGGGCCCCCATCTTTATTTCTGCTTCCTTGCCAGCGTCTGTCATTCTCAGCCACCCCTTTGCTGTTCCAAACCACTCCAGCCCAGTGGAGGCTTTCATACCAGATGGGGCTTGAGGAAATCCCTCCGTCAGCTTGTGAAACTGCAGCTCGGGGAAGCGGAGCAGCCTCTTCGTCTGTGGTGTCGGCCAGAAAGAACTTGGCAGCCATATGGCCCTTTGTGCTCCCGGCAGCTGCTCATCTCCCGGCCTGTTGAGTCATTAGAGCAGGAAGTTGTGTGCCATAGTTAATGAACCTCTTTAATTGGTATTGCAAGTGGAACCAGGTTCCAAGTGTTCGGGGACCAGGACTCTCCAAGCCCGAGGTGAGTGAGAGGGATCAGGAAATATTTTGCAGTTCAGCGCTTTTGAAAGAGTAAGAAGAAAACATGTACATCTTCTGTCTTTATATTTGTGGGCATCATTTTTCCCAGCTTTTACCTTTTTAAAAAAAAATTAAAAAAAATTTTTTTTTAATTTTTGGTTGTACCTCGTAAATGAGGGACCTTAGTTCCTTGACCAGGGGTCAAACCCTCCACCACCTCCCCCCCTACCCCCACCTCCAGTCCCCAGCTTTGGAAGCATAGTCCTAAGCATTGGCCCACCAGGGACGTCCCTATTATCACTGCTTATCTTATTCACTTGTTGGTGGTGGTGATTGAAGCCAGTCCAAAGGTGCAGTTTTCTGAAAGGAGATTTAGTAGCAGACTTGTCTGGTGAGTGACTCCCAGGAGGAAAAGAGATGGAGGCCCTGACCACTGTGTCTTAGAGCACTTCTTAGCTGCTAGTTGTAGGCAGGATGCAACCTCATTCATCACCACCCACTGTGGCTTCGTCACCAGGGTCACAAAGCTGCAGCCCACTGCCGGAGCTGGCAGCCAGGCCCCAGGCCTTCAAGCCATGCGAAATACCACTTTTTAAAATGTTTATCTTCTTTCTTATTTATTTATTTGGCCATACCACACAGGCCTGTGGTATACAAATTCCCTACCAGGGATTGAACCCAACCCCCACCCCACCCCCAGTGAAATTGTAGAGTTCTAACCACTGGACTGCCAGGGAAGTCCCCATTACATGTCTTACCTTCTTATGCCCTCTAGCGTGGCCACCGTCAGCCCTTTTTGTCCCAAGTGGTCATGGTTAGACTTAGTGGCCATTTCTTAGTTGTTGTGCCACTCTCCAGTTAGGAGAAAGAAGGATCCATGAGCTGGATGATGGTCTGGAAAGTGTCTGTGTTTACATGAAGAAGGGGAGCTTTTACCCCTCCCAGAGCCGTTGCCGGAGAAGCAGAGCCTCCTCTACCACCCCTTCCTTCAGCAGAGTCCATCTGCTTACCTTCTGTCAGGAGGTCTCTTATAAACCATCCTGTATTTATTTGTGTGGATTATTCTGGGCCCCATCCCTGGCAGGACTGGTGGCCCTGTGGTGTCCTGACTGTTATTGTAAAACACTGCTGTTTCTTTTTTTTTAAGGAATTAAAAAATATATAGTTATGTTTCAGCAGTTATAGATAGATATAGATATTCTTTTTTCATATTCTTTTCCTTTATACTGCTACTGCTCCTGCTAAGTCACGTCAGTNGTGGCCCTGTGGTGTCCTGACTGTTATTGTAAAACACTGCTGTTTCTTTTTTTTTAAGGAATTAAAAAATATATAGTTATGTTTCAGCAGTTATAGATAGATATAGATATTCTTTTTTCATATTCTTTTCCTTTATACTGCTACTGCTCCTGCTAAGTCACGTCAGTCCTTTCTGACTCTGTGTGACCCCATAGACAGCAGCCCACCAGGCTCCCCTGTCCCGGGGATTCTCCAGGCAAGAATACTGGAGTGGGTTGCCATTTCCTTCTCCAATGCATGAAAGTGAAAAGTGAAAGGGAAGTCACTCAGTCATGTCCGACTCCTAGTGACCCCATGGACTGCAGCCCACCAGGCTCCTCCATTCATGGGATTTTCCAGGCAAGAGTACCGGAGTTGGGTGCCATTGCCTTCTCCATTTTCTCTCATATATTCAATATTTTGTAAAGAATATTGAATATAGCTCTCTGTTACAAAATATTGACTATAGCTCTCTGTGCTATATAGTAGGTCCTTGTTAGTTGTCCGTTTTATGTATAGTAGGGGAATGCTGCTTATTAAGTGCTCTTGGAGTTNCGGAGTTGGGTGCCATTGCCTTCTCCATTTTCTCTCATATATTCAATATTTTGTAAAGAATATTGAATATAGCTCTCTGTTACAAAATATTGACTATAGCTCTCTGTGCTATATAGTAGGTCCTTGTTAGTTGTCCGTTTTATGTATAGTAGGGGAATGCTGCTTATTAAGTGCTCTTGGAGTTTGATTATGTGCAGGGCTTGTTGCTGTAAATGGACTTTGGTCAGAAAGATTTCATCAGATTCCATACCAGTAGAATCTGGAAGGACACATGTTAGAAGCATTCTCNTTTTATGTATAGTAGGGGAATGCTGCTTATTAAGTGCTCTTGGAGTTTGATTATGTGCAGGGCTTGTTGCTGTAAATGGACTTTGGTCAGAAAGATTTCATCAGATTCCATACCAGTAGAATCTGGAAGGACACATGTTAGAAGCATTCTCATTTGAGTGTTGACTGTATGCCAGGGATAGTTCTAAGCACGTCATGTGTATTACTTATCCTCACGGTAACTCAAGGAAGTAGGTACGACAACACCATTTTGCCATTGAAGAGAGTGAGGCTTGAGAAGCTGTGTAATTTGCCCAAGTGGCAGAGCCAGCATTCAGACCCAGGCCACCTGGCTGTGGAGCCTGTGCGCCCAGCCGCTACATGTGTTTCCCTCCTGTGCTGATGCAGTGAGGATCGGGGGGCCCTGGAACACAGAGGTCAGCCTAGAGGAAGGATGAAGGGGCAGGGCTGTTCTGTGCCGGCACTGAAAGAAGCATAGTGCGCACCCCGCATCCTGGGAACCGGCAGGTCTTTGACAAGTTAGGACGGAAGCAGAGCTTGCTGTCTCCCCACGAGGTGTGTGTGGTGGATGGCTGGCTGCTGACGAGGATAGACATTTCTCAGATAAAAGATAAAAGGAAGAAGTAGCGTATCAGATCTGTCACCTCATACTAGCAGCAATGTGATTTCTGTTGTAAAAAGAGTATATTGCGGAGCAGAATGAGGCTGTTAATGAATTTAACGTGTTCCCACAGCACCAGGCTGGGAGTAGGCAGCACTTACTCTGTAGGGTGGGCTTCCCAGGTGGTGCGGTGGTCAAGAACCCACCTGCCCAACGCAGGAGACGTGAGTTCGATCCCTGGTTCAGGAAGATCTTCTGGAGAAGGAAATGGCAACCCACTCCAGTATCCTTGCCTGGGAAATCCCGTGGACAGAGGAACCTGGCGGACTACAGTCCATGGGGTCGAAAAAGAGTCAGACTCAACAGCTAAACAATGAAGACAGTGCTATAGGGCTGTCTCCTGGCCTGGGTCCTCTGTCTGCAGGTGTCTCCAAATGACACAGGCGTAAGAAGTTATTTCTCCCATCCTTCCTCTGCCAGAATGAGAAACGACAGCTGACGTGGGTGCTACATGGGGTAGTGGGGTCAGCACAGTTTTCCACTTGGTGTCAAGGAGAAATGGCAGTGTCCTCTTTAGACCTCATCATCACTTATGACATTTATTGAACACTCACTGTATATCAGGCAATGTTCTAAGTCTTATATGTGTATTAATCATTAATTCGTTCTAACAACAGCAATATGGAGCAGGTTATTTTTATCCTTACTTTACTCAAGAATTAGAGGCTCAGAGAGGTGAAGAAATTTGTCCCAGATCACCCAGCAGGCATGCAGCAGAGTTGGGATTTGAACCCAAGCATTCTGGCTCCAGAGCCATGTTCTTAACCATTTTACCTACACCATCCTGTGCTCTGATAGACAGAAGTACTGAAAAAAGATTTGAGTGACCCATAGGGACCAAACTCAGCCCAGAGCTGTTGGTTCATGGGGCTGCCCCTACTTGGAATCACAGTGGTTTCACGGAGGATGTTTGAAACAGTTAAGCGTGTTTGATTGAACACACAGAGCCATTCTTGGCACGTTCCCTAAACTAGGATGGAGCCAGGCTTCCTTCTGGCCCCTTTTGCTCACTTCTCCTGGCAGTTGCTGTGTGTTAATGCCTGTACAGAAGTAGTTGTAAAATAGCTTTAACGTTGACCGTTTTTACCATTTTCTACTTCTAAACAGTAATGTTCCTAAAGGCAGGCCTGGTGTCTCACCCGCTTCGTGTCCCCTGCAGCACTTTGATTAGTGTTGAATATTATTCACACCTGATGAGTGTCTGCTGGATTGGACAGCCCACCTAGGTCAGCTGTAAATCAGCTAGAAAACTTACCATTCTGAGATCTGGGGAAATGAAGAGTAGATTTCTAACATCTCTTCTACCCAGTTCTTCTACTTCTAGTCTTTCTTTCACTACAGCCTGGAGTAGCAGAGACAGACCCAGGAGGAGGGTGTGCAGTGTATTTCACACCTAGCGCTTTGCGCGGAGCAGTGTGGACGTGTTATTTTGTAAACCTCTTGCTCTACGACCCTTAGGGCACAGGGCCTCCTTCTGAACGCAGCTGTAGTGAAGGGGAAATTGATTGTTAATCTAGTTTCAGAGGTACATCCACTGGGAGGACTTTGATTTCTCAATAACCTGGTGCAGGTTCCAATCAGCCCAGCCCAGCCGCCCCTCTTCCTTGATCTCGCCAGTCCTTTCTCTGTGTTGGCTCCAAGCAGAGGTGGAAAAGGGGAGGGGATCAGAGTCACTGTTAGATAAAGGGAGATGAGCTCTAATTCCACCAGCACTGGCTTTGAGGGATGTGTTCTGCAGTTTAAAGAGAATAAGGAACGCCTCTCCAAGTCTCCCAAAAGCACAAGGAAGAAACCCTGTAAATGGCTCAACTTGACTGTGTCGCTGGGCATCCAGTCTGGTTGGCCTGTCCACAGTGTTTCCTCTCTCCCTTTCTTCCTTCCATTCAATCATTTCTCCATTGCTCACCATCGTTTACTGAACCAGGTAACGTGTGCCAAGTACTGTACTTGGCCAGCTGCTGTACCAGGCTGGGGAACTGCAATCTTAGGCCAAATCACACACTGGGACTCTTGCCTCAGAAGCAAGGCTTGGTCTTAACTCCGGGAATGTGAGGACAGGGTCCCAATAGAGCATTTAGAATAGCCCTGGAATAAGAATAACAGCAGCAACAATAAAAGCTAACATTTAGATAGTACCTAATCTGGGTCATGCCCTATTCCTTTTTATCTTGGCCCTGCCATGTGGCATATAGGATCTTAGTTCCCCGACCAGGGACAAACCTGCGCCCCTTGGTGTGGAAGCATGGAGTCTTAGCCACTGGACCACCAGGGAAGTCCCTGGCCCTATTCTAAACACTTTATACATCTACTCTTCACAACAGCCCAGTGAAATGTGGGTGCTGTCATCTCCATTTTGCAAGTGGCAGGAGTAGAGTTGGACCCGGGCTCCCGAGCCTGTGCTGAGCAGCCTCTTGTCCACACCGTCTTGATACTGGGTAGTAGGGCCTGGGGTGGGGGGTTTACCTCTGACTGTGCATGTATAATGGGCTGTGGTCGTGTTTGGTGAGAAGGGGTGGGACACTTTTGAGGCTCTGTTTTCACAGACTACTTACAAAGAGGATGGCGTTGACTGTGGCCAGCGTTTGGTGGAGGGGCCGGGGTGAGGTCTGCCTGAGAAGGTTCCGGCTGACCTTGCCAAGGGGCCGGCTGATGAATCCTCCATCTGTGTTAGCTTTGGCTTGATCCCACAGTTTAGCAGCAGCTGTTGAGAAATAAAAACTTAGACCCCCAGTCAAGTGCAAGACCCAAGCCTCCGAATGAGAGGCGGATTCCATTTCACCCTCAGGAGCTGGGGCTTCTCAGAAATGGCCGGGTGGCATTTCCCTGTGGCAAGCGCGGGTGCTGACTAATCCCACCACAGTTTCTGATCAGCTCGGCTTCAGAGTCTGCATTTTTACAGTTTACCAGTTCCCAATCCCATCCCTTTTGATTTTTGCTTCGTAGTTTCGTGGGTCACTGTAACAGCGTTTCTGGACAACATTCCTGGGACAATAGTTCCAACCACAGCCCTGGATTGCTAACCAGAACCAGCCGCCAGGCTGAGGAATGGGAACTGTTAAGTAACCTGATAGCCCGGTTTGTCATCCTTTTTTTTTTTACTTTTGGCCAAGTTGAGCTCATCTTGTCTCCTGTTTCTTTCTGTCTGTTTCATCTTTGCTACCTTGCTCCTGGATTCTAGACTCTGGGCATTTTCTGGGAACCCATTCTCTCAGAGTTGCCTGGCCTCTGGGTAGCTACGAAAGGAGGTGGTATGTGGCATGGAAATGAACTCTGGTTGGACTTTGTGCCAGGACAGTCACTGGAGAGAGAGCAGGCTTTGGATGGAAAAGTCACAGAGTCTCTCCTACCTGTAGCAGTGCTGGTCACTGTGGCCCTTCTAATGAGCCTGTTCAGTAGCTCTTCATCTTTTCTGCCCTGGTCACCTGGCAGGAGTTCTTGCCCTCAGTCCACCTCCCTGGTCCAGGCGCCAGGACAGGAACCTCCTGACTCAGCTTGTCTCCCTCCTACGCTCCTTGGTAGCAGACTGTATGGTATTTCGCACTTTCAAGCAGAATCAGATGCGGGGTCAGAGTTCTCTTAAGAGAGAAAAGCAAAATCCAGAGCGTCTGCTTAAAAAATAAACATCCAGATGCCCCTTAAAATCTGGAAATCCAACATGGGAAGTAGACGAAAGAAAAAGGGGAGGGAGGAGGACATCAGACCACATTAAAACTGGCCCCCCAATATGTATGTGTTTGTAGAAGGCGCTTATGGCAAAAAGACCACTGGCTACAGAAGGAAATCCCTGCTTTCTGAGGAGTTTTATATGCAGCCTACCCTACAGTTGATTGATTCAACTTTAAAATAGAGTTGACAGAAAAATGTTTTTTGAAAAGGATGCTGACAAGACAAGGGGGAAATAAGCATAAATTTGATTCAGATATTAATGATGTGTCCCATGTGTGTAATGCGGTAGTTTTCAGAGCGTCTCCACACACATTACCTCGTTTAAGTTCCGGATTCATCCTGTGATGTGTGTATGACCACGCTCTGCCAGCAGGTGTGACCTGCCCAAGGTGTGGTACTGGGTCACCTACTGACATCTATTGAGGCGTCCTGGCGGGATGGAAATCCAGCCCCTCCAAAGCCTGTCGACTTACTCCACCACCATTTTTTTCCTCCCAAGGAGAACTTTGAGATAATGTAGAAGCACTTGGGCTCCCGACTGTGTTTAAATGCTCTAACATCATACCAAGGAGGATCTTCAACTCATTTCTTGGGGATCCTTAAAAAATAAGTGGCATTTGCACTCTGTCCTAGGTTGTTCTGCTCTTCACCATCCTGAAGGCAAAGGGATGAATCAGAGACCGCCGATGGTACTCAGCTCTGAATGAGTTGGGGAAGATGGCAGTCGCCTGTAGTGTGGTTTTAATGTCCCGCCTTTCACCATTTCATCATCTTAGAGTTTAGGCAAATGCTGATTCTTATCAGGGGAAATTTTCATGACAAGAGTAAAGATGGAGCAATATCATAGTTCTCCCAGTTGAATCAAGGTTAAGCCATGTACTAAAGTGAACTGTTAAAAGAAGGTGGTCTTTTTCTGGAGTCCATAGAGCTCTTGGAATCAGACAGGTTCAATCACAGGCTTCAAGAAATTCACAAACTCTATGAAATTACAGACCTTTTGATATATGGGTATTTTCCTCTGGGGAAAGGATCTGTATGTAGCTTTTATCATCAGAAGTGACTGTGACCCCAAAATGGTTATGAAACGAGAATTTTAAGAGGGCTTTTTGGAAACGTTGAGTGGACTTGAGATGCCACTCACACTTGAAAAGGCACAGAGATGAATTTTGGTGATCGTTTCTTTAGCGCATTTCCAGTTGGCATAAAAGAATCATCAAAGTGGGCCTGTGGGACTTTTCTAACACAAGGTTCTCTTTCTGATTCAGGTATCAAAATGAACATGGTTGGAATGATCATTCCTGTGCCTCCTGCACAGTTTCAGAGCAGAGTAACCAGGATACTACAACATGAGACAGATCATCCCAAGCAAATATGATATGACAGTAACTCGTGCTTAGTCACGCAGTTGTGTCTGACCCTTTGCAAACTCATGGACTATAGCCCGCCAGGCTCCTCTGTCCATGGGATATTTTCCAGGCAAGAATACTGGAATGGGTTGCTGTTTCCTCCTCCATGGGATCTTCCCGACTCAGGGATCAAACCCACATCTCTTGCGGCTCTTAAATTGCAGACAGATTCTTTACTGCTGAGTCATCGTGGAAGCCTGATATTACTGTACCTGCCATCTTAAAAATACCCTCCCTTTGGACCTCATCAGGTGTTTTTCTAGCTATAATCCCATTTCTTTTCTCCCTTTACAGCAAAACTCTTAAAGAGAATTGCCTGTAGTCACTGCCTCAGCCCCTTATCTGCCATTTTCTCCTCTTTTTCTAACCTGTCTTCTTTCTGTTGTTCTCCTCTTGATGTTTCACATGTTGGCAGGGACTTGTCGGGGCCCTGGGCCCACTGTAGGCATGTGTGTTGGGTAGAGGTGCCGTCCCTTTTCATTCCAGAGTGTCTGCCAGCTTCAGCCCTGCACTGACTACCCTCCCCCAACCCGAGCAGGATCATGTGTGACCACCAGTCAGTTCTCTATCCTCATCCCGCCCAACATCTCAGCAGCATTTGACCCAGTGGCCTGCACTCTCCTCTCTGAAACACTTTCCACACCTGCCTGTTGGGACACCAGAGTCTCCTTTTTTTCCTGTGTCTCTCCTCACTCCGCAGCCTGCTGTGGGTGTCCCTGGCTCTCCCCTAAGCGTCCCTTTTCCTCCCATGCCATGCCTTCTCCTTGGAACGACCTCACCCAGGGCCCATGGCCCCTAATAGCATCTAGACACCGAGGATCCCTGATTTGTATCTCATACCCTCCACCCCCTGGTCTGGATTTCTTTTTATTTCTTTATCTTCTTTAACAGTAACTTTCCTTATTTATTTGTTTGGCTGTGTCAGGTCTTAGTTAGGGCACGCAGCGTCTTCGTTGCATCACGTGGGATCTTTTGTTGGGTCACATGGACTCTCTAGCTGTGGTGCATGGGCTCCAGGGTGAGGGCTCTGTAGTTGCATTGTGTGGGTTTAGTTGCCCTGCAGCGTGTGGGATCTTAGTTCCCTGACCAGGGATCAAACCCGTGTTCCTTGTAGGTTCCTAACTACTGTACCACCAGGGAAGTCCCTCAGTTCAGTTCAGTCAGTTCAGTCGCTCAGTCGTGTCTGACTCTTTGCGACCCCGTGAATTGCAGCACGCTAGGCCTCCCTGTCCATCACCAACTCCCAGAGTTCACTCAGACTTACATCCATCAAGTTGGTGATGCCATCCAGCCATCTCATCCTCGGTCATCCCCTTCTCCTCCTGCCCTCAATCCCTCCCAGCATCAGAGTCTTTTCCAGTGAGTCAACTCTTCGAATGAGGTGGCCAAAGTACTGGAGTTTTAGCTTCAGCATCATTCCTTCCAAAGAAATCCCAAGGCCGATCTCCTTCAGAATGGACTGGTTGGATCTCCTTGCAGTGCAAGGGACTCTCAAGAGTCTTCTCCAGCACCACAGCTCTACTCTACATTCATAAAGCAGGTGCCTACTTGAATCTCCACTTGCGTGTCTGATAGATACCTCACATGGCTGTCCTATCTTGATTTTCCCTCTTAGACTTCTTGTTCTGCCACTTTCCTCATCATGGTTAGTGGGATTCCTAGACACATATTTCCTTGACCCTCCAAGCCACAGTACAGTGCCCCCTTGACCCTTTTCTCTTCCTCACGCCTTCCTTACACCCATTTGTCAACCTCCCCTATTGACTGTCTGTCTTCAAAATGCATAGCCATGTCCTCCCTTTCTGTGCTGCTGCAGCTCAGCCCTTGTCACTGCTCTCCACTCCTGCCTGGGCCCTTGGCAGGGTTCTCCGAGTTGGTCTTCCCCTCATGTCTGTTTATTCACAATGGCCACAGTGACCTTTTAAACGATAAACCAGGTTGTACTACTTGCCTTTACCCTCAGCCACTTCCTGTACAGTTGGCCCTGAGTATCCTGGATTGGTTCCAGGATCTTCACAGATACTAAAATCCATGGCTGCCCCAGTCTCTCATACAAAATAGCATGGTATTTGCATATAAACTATGCACATCATCAAGTATCAGTTAGTCAGTCAGTCAGTTCAGTCGCTCAGTCATGTCCGACTCCTNCCTGGATTGGTTCCAGGATCTTCACAGATACTAAAATCCATGGCTGCCCCAGTCTCTCATACAAAATAGCATGGTATTTGCATATAAACTATGCACATCATCAAGTATCAGTTAGTCAGTCAGTCAGTTCAGTCGCTCAGTCATGTCCGACTCCTTGTGACCCCATGAATCGCAGCACGCCAGGTCTCCCTGTCCATCACCAACTCCCGGAGTTCACTCAGACTTACATCCATCAAGTCAGTGATGCCATCCAGCCATCTCATCCTCGGTCGTCCCCTTCTCCTCCTGCCCCCAATCCCTCCCAGCATCAAAGTCTTTTCCAATGAGTCTTTTCCTCTTTGCATGAGGTGGCCAAAGTACTGGAGTTTCAGCTTTAGCATCATTCCTTCCAAAGAAATCCCAGGGCTGATCTCCTTCAGAATGGACTGGTTGGATCTCCTTGCAGTGCAAGGGACTCTCAAGAGTCTTCTCCAACATCACAGTTCAAAAGCATCAATTCTTTGGCGCTCAGCCTTCTTCACAGTCCAACTCTCACATCCATACATGACCACTGGAAAAACCATAGCCTTGTCTAGACGGACCTTAGTCGGCAAAGTAATGTCTCTGCTTTTCAATATGCTATCTATACACTGTATTAGGAATTATAAGGAATCTACATCATCTCTAGATTGCTTATAATTCCTAATACAGTGTATATATAACACACAGAGTTATCCATATGATGTAAGACTATATAAACAGTTGCCTGTGCTTGGCAAATTCAAGCTTTGATTTTTGGAAGTTTCTTAATTTTTTTTCTGAACATTTTTGATCTATACTTGGTTGAATCTACATATATGGAACCTGTAGATATGGAGAGCTGACTGTATGCTTCGAATAAAATTCCATTCTTTTTACCAGTCTACAGGGCCTGAAACATCCAGTCTGTGAGTGCCCTTCTGGCCTCACTGTGGCCCCTGACTGTCTGGCTGCATCTACTCTTGCCTTCCCCAGTCAGCCTTCCCCCGTTTGCACATGACTTTTTCATGCTGTTACTGAAGTCTGTGCTCAAATGCCAGTTCTTCAAAGATTCCTTCCAGAGCACTCGCTAAAACATGTACTGCTCCACCCAGCATACCTTCGCTCTTACCCTGCCCTGGCTTCCTTTTATTACCTATAAGTGCTTGAAATTATTTTCATATATATGTAATACGTATTCATATTATATTGTAGCTGCATCGGGGCTTAGTTGCGGCACACAGGATCTTCGTTGCAACATGTGGGATCTCTAGTTGTAACATGCAGGCTTAGTTGCTCTGTGGCATGTGAGATTTTACTTTCCTGGACCAGGGGGTCAAGCTTGTGTCTCCTGCATTGCAAGGTGGATTCTAAACCACTAGACTGACTGCTGGGCCACAAGTCAGGAAAATATCCCTGCTTTGTTCTTTCTTGTATCCCTTGTGCCTAGACCAGGGCTGGCACATAGTAGGTGCTCAGATAATATCTGTTGAATGAATTTCAGCACTCTTGTAAAAAAATATATATATAGGGAAAAGCAGTGTATTTATAACTTTGAGATATAAGTATATCTCCTAAACATCAGTAAGTAAAATACAGATGAGCAAAAAAATGAGGCATCATTTTTTTCCCTAGCCAATTGAAAAAAACCAATGGTAGTGATAACAGTTGGTGAGAGTTCCAGGGAATGGGTGCTCTGATTTACCATTGGTGGAAATATAAAATCATCTAAGTTTTCATAAATGATGAGTCATGGGTGATTTTTATCTCAATTTTTGTGGCTGTGTTTTCCATTTTCTTGCAGTTACTTTTCTCCCCCAATAATTCCTTTTTAAATCAGAAAAATCTGATAATTTTAATCCCCACCCCCCTCCTCACTTGCTCTCTTTTTTAATTTTTATTAACCTGGCTGGATCCTGGTATGAGCAAACGTATAAACCTGATTCCAGCAGTAGGATGGTCTTGTTTTGTTGTTTCATCTGTGTTAGGATTCTCGGGAACTGTGCAAAATCATTCACTGAAAATTGTGTGCACAGAGTCACTCTTGATGGGAAATCCTGACTGGTTTGGGGTGCCCATCAGAAATGTGGAGCTGGGAAAAATATGCAGCCTTAATAGGGTCCCACCCAGTTAAAGGTGGGGTCCCACAACATTTCCTGCCAAGACCCAGGTCTCCATAGGCAGGGGAAGCCTCCCATTTCTTGTCTGATAGATACCCTGCCTGACTGCCTGGCTGCTTGGGACTGAGTTGAAAACAGTGATCACAGCCACACACGCCTTTCCGTCTGCTGTGCNCAGAAGCACTGAGGAAGAGTCTTAACATTCTCGCCATCTGTTGCCTGTTTCAGGTTTGGAATTCCCCTGGGGACCTAAACCCTTCAGGGAAGTCATTGCTGGGCCCTTGCTTAGAAATAACGGGCAGTCCCTGGAGAGCAGCAGCCTGGAGGGGTCTCACGTGGGAGTCTATTTCTCCGCACACTGGGTGAGTGCTGGGTCCCTCTTTCATCCAGACAGAAGGGAGCAGTGATGTCGCCACCGAGACTAGCTGGGGTTGGCTTCTGAAGGTGTGACTACTCAGATGTCATTTCCTGGCATTCCTTCTCTCTCCTAGGCCTCGTTCATTGCTGGCATGCTTCCAGTGCTTACTATTATGAATGATATTAGCAGCAAGAAAAGGACTTCTTTGGATTGGCCTGAAAGGAAGGTCCTTCCCCCTTAAAAATACATACATAAAAAGGGGAGTCCTCCTAACCCATTCTGATGAGGCTCCCCATGTTCCCTTAGGGGATTCGTTTTAACAGCTGCCCGCTGACCCCCAGATCTCACCATCACAAGAGGCACATTTATTTCGGCCTCTTCTATAAACTGGAAATGCGGTCCNGGTCCTTCCCCCTTAAAAATACATACATAAAAAGGGGAGTCCTCCTAACCCATTCTGATGAGGCTCCCCATGTTCCCTTAGGGGATTCGTTTTAACAGCTGCCCGCTGACCCCCAGATCTCACCATCACAAGAGGCACATTTATTTCGGTCTCTTCTATAAACTGGAAATGCGGTCCACATCCAGTGTGGGTCTTGCTGAACTGGCCTCTACTGGCAGGCAGCTGGGACTGGGGCAGGAGAAGGCAGGACGGAGGCTGCAGGCTCCTACTCATTTCTTGCAGTGTCCACCCTGCCGAAGCCTCACCCGGGTCCTGGTGGAGTCCTACCGGAAGATCAAGGAGGCAGGCCAGAAATTCGAGATCATCTTTGTTAGTGCGGACAGGTAACGTGTGCTGACAGGTTGGAGGACAGGGTGGCGGTGCGTCTCCCCTTTTCCACAGGTGGATGGATGGCTCTTGCCTTACATGCTTTGTAGCTGAGAACTTGGGGCTAGGGCTTGGGGAAGACCTATCTGGGATGATTGGCAGAAGGGCAGATGTATTTCATATTTAATCATGTAATTGTCTAAAGGGGAGCCAAGAAAAACCCATTCNCCCCTTTTCCACAGGTGGATGGATGGCTCTTGCCTTACATGCTTTGTAGCTGAGAACTTGGGGCTAGGGCTTGGGGAAGACCTATCTGGGATGATTGGCAGAAGGGCAGATGTATTTCATATTTAATCATGTAATTGTCTAAAGGGGAGCCAAAAAAAACCCATTCTTGCCGTCAGTATTAAGGGACATCCTTATTCTGGCCTGGGGCATTGGAGATTAGGATGCATTTTTTTTTCTGGTCAGTTCAACTTTTTGGATGGTGGTGAGTAGATATGGAAGGAGGAGGATGGAAAGAAAAGAGCCAGAGACTAATGGAATATGACACCTGTCTTAGCTGGCTCTGCATTCATTTTTCTTAGCTCTGGCCACATGCTTTTTCTGGGGTCTCCCCACAAAACAAGAAGCGAAGGCTTTCTTCTCAGTGTATGTCAGGGCCTTTTAGCCTCAATTTCCTCTGTTTCTTGCCCTGTTGCTGGCTTTACTCATCAGTGACCTTCCTTCATCACAAAATTCTAGCCCCAGTTCAGACCGAGCCACCAGGCTTCCTTTTCACAGAAGGATCGCTGAGATGCCAACACACTGAGGGCCTTGTATATGCACTGCCATATCCTTGATGCCTGTATGATGCCATGCTCAGTTGTTTTGGCCCCTGGGCCCACCCCTCTGCTCCCTAGGGCAAGCTTGAAGCCATGTCACAGGGTTTTTTAAAGCTTAAAAGAAACCATCAACTTGGGAATTCCCTGGTGGTCCAGTGGGTAGGACACTGTGCTCTCACTGCCACAGGCCCTGGTTCAATTCCTGGTTAAGGAACTAAGATCCCACAAGCTGTACCACCAAAAAAATAAATCTTTTTAAAAATAAAAATAAATTAAAAACATCAACTTTATTGAAGTATAATTTACATACAGTAAAACACATGCATTCTAGGTATACGGTTCAGTGAATTCTGACTAATGTACCTGTGTCACCAACACAGTGAAGATATAGAACATTCCCATCAATGAAAAGAATCCCTCGTGGGATTCCCCTGTGGCTAAGAACCCTTCCAATGAAGGGGTGTGGGTTCAAACCCTGGTCGGGGAACTAAGGTCCCATATGCAATGGGATGCAGCCAATTTTTAATTCTTGAAAAAAAGAACTCCTGTGCCTTTTCTCAGTTGCCCCCAAATTCCAGCCCCAGAGATCTCTGATCTGCTTCTATCACTTAATTGGATTTATCACTCTTATAGTTTCTTAGATATGGAATCATAGGTGTATGCTTGATTAAGTGTTCTATGCATATCACAGTTATATGCACAGATTACAAGTATTACAGGGGAGGAGTTGTCTGAACATCTAGGCTCCTAATTAAAGGAAGACCTGCCCATGTTGAAAAGAAAAGCTGAGCATGAATTGACTGGGTAAGCTGCAGAGGAGCAGTCTGTTGAAACGCCTGGCATTTCAGCCTGGCGTCCACCTGCTGAGGCCTTGTGCACTGGGTTGGTCCTTCCCCAGCCTGGCGTCTGGGGAGCACAGTGATTAGAAGCTGGGGCGTCTGTAGGGCTCTGGATGCAATTTGGTGGGAGGCGAGGAGGACCCAATGGTGGTGCTTTGAGGAGTAATAGAGCTTTGTCTCTGTGCCTGTGTCTCTGTAGGTCCGAGGACTCGTTCAAACAGTACTTCAGTGAGATGCCGTGGCTCGCAGTCCCCTACACTGACGAGGCCCGGCGGTCGCGCCTCAACCGGCTGTATGGAATCCAAGGTAGGCGTTCCCGACCCTGGGGCTCCTTGGAATCCGGCTCATCTGGGTTCACCACCTCTTTGGCTTTCCTTCTGGAGGGGAAAAAACATCCTTATTTCCATGAATGTTCACATTCTTCAGCATCTTAAAAATATGCGGTGGGTTTTGTGGTATGTAGATTATACCTCATTAAAGCCATTTTTTGTAAAAGAAAACGTGCCCGTCTGGGTGAGACAGCTACTTCTCACCACCTAGCCTAGTGGGTTCTGAGATGCTTGAGCTACAGAACTCACACACCCAAGTCACCGGGTCAAAACCTGTGAACAGACCTGAGAGTGACCTTTGGTTCCATCACTCAGGTTCTTTGAGCCTCGGTTTCCTCATCTGCAAAATGCAGATGATAAATTACCACAAAGAGTTGCTGGGAGCATGAATAGGATAAAGCAGACCAAGTACGTCTCACCATTCCTGAAGCCTCAGAGTAAAGGGTGAGGAGGGGATACTGCCTTGCAGGTGACAGAACAGATTTCCTGAGAGTGTTGAAAACTTGGACTTGAAGTACTGATCGTGGTGTTTTCAGAAATAATGATTACTAGTGAGACAATCTGCATTTTTATTCTTTGTTATATGAATACTTCTTTCCCAACCTTTATCCAACTCACTGGAAAAGACCCTAATGCTGGAAAAGATTGAGGGCAGGAGAAGGGGGTGACAGAGGATGATGGTTGGATGGTATCGTTGATTCAATGGACATGAGCTTGAGCAAACTCCAGAAGATGGTAAAGGACAGAGAAGCCTGGTGTGCTACAGTCCCTGGGGTTGCAGAGTCAGACACAATTGAGCAACTAAACAGCAAGCCTTCACCTAGCTGGGTTTTTCTCTTGGTGGCCTGTTAAGAGTTAAATTCATTCTGTTTGTATTAGTGGTACCAGATCCTGGTCAGCCCTAGAAAGTTAACAGCTAATATTTGAGTTCTCAGTATTCCTTGTTTTATAGGGAGTGGGAAAGGAAGAGACAAACCAAGATCTACCCACAAACTCCACAGCTTGTGGGGGGACCTATCAGGTTCTTTAACCTTTTTTCTTCACCATTTAGAGTAAGGATATTGCTTTTGTTAGGAGCTAGTTTCAAGAAATTGATATTTCATCTAAAACTGGTGATTCTTGGGACTTCTCTGGCGGTCCAGTGGTTAAGACTCCATGTTGCCACTTCCGGGGGCTCAGGTTCATTCCCTGGTCAGGAAACTAAGATCCCATATGCCCTTCAGTGTGGCAAAAAGTAAATAAATGATTCTCAATTTCAAATGTACATAACAACTCCCTGGGGCTTTTGTGAAGATGCAGATTCAGATTCAGTGGTTCTGGGGGGTGGCAGAGATCTTGCCTTTCTAGCAAGCCCCCAGGTGATACCAGTGCTGCTTGTCCAGGCTCTGCACTTTGGGCATTTAGTCGAGATCTGTTAATCGTTGAGAATCCTTTGAGAATTTTGGAGCTTTAGGTCTCCTAGTAATTTAAAAAGATGAAAGCAGTTTTCCTTCCAAACAGAAGTGGAGTGACATGACACGGTTTACTATTCCAGCAGGATGGGTACCAGTTGGTTAGTTTAAAGGAGATGGTGCAGGTGTATTTCCTTCCAGCACTCTGCTTGCAGAGAGACTTAAAACATGTGTGCCTTAGCATAGGAGCAGTATTTCTTAAGATAAGGGATGACCCTGGACCAGTGATATGTAAACAGAGGGTTAAATTGCCACTTGGTGGGGATAAGTATAACTGCATGTCTCTCAATTCACTTATTCATTCATTCAACGAGTATTTGCTGAAGGCACTCCCCTACTGCTGACTGACCTTGAGCAAGTTACTTTATCTTTTTTTTTTTTTAGTAAAATTGGGAAGTCTCAGTGTTGGATACAGAGTAAGCACTTAATATTTAACTGACTTAGGGAGAAAGGGGAAAATCTTTTATTTTACAATCTAAAAAAGATAAAGTTTTGGATGTCCAAAAACTTGCTAAAAGGAAGGCAACTAACAATATGGCGAAGAATCTATTTCCTTTATAGAAAAAAGAACCCTTTCCAGATTTGTTCAGTCACTCAGTCATGTCTGACACTTTGCGACTCCATGGACTGCAGCATGCCAGGCTTCCCCGTGCTTTACTATCTCTCAGAGTTTGCTCAAACTCATGTCCATTGAGTCAACAATGCCATCCAACCATCTCATCCTCTGTTGCCCCCCTCTCCTGCTGCCCTCAATCTTTCCTAGCATCAGGATCTTTCCCAGTGAGTCAACTCTTCGCAACAGGTGGCCAAAATATTGGAGCTTCAGCTTCAGCATCAGTCCAAAAAAAGAGAGAGAAACAATTTAATTAAAAATATGTATGTGTAGGATATGAGGTGGGCAATTCAGCTGATGCATATTGTCAGAATGGATAAGAAAAATATTCAGGATAATTTTAATTCACGATTTACAGATAAAAACACTGAATTTGTACCTGTTACATTTGCAGAGAACTCTACTCTCCAAAAGAGGATATTTCCCAGTGTAGGGAAGAGAGCAGGCTGCTAGGAGGAATCTAATCAGGACAAAATTTCCAGGAGAGACTGGCGATGCACACCAGAGGCCTTAAAAAATTGACAAAACCTTTGATTTCAAAATCCCACTTGTAGGAATTTATGTTCAGGAAGTTACCCTATAGCACCTAGCAGAAACTGGACTTCTTTGCAGTCGGAGATGCATTTTTGTTTTTTCTCTCATCTTTTGTATATTTTGGATTTCCTCACAGACCACGATTCTTTCCTTGCTTTAGCCAGGAGAAAACTCAGAACTGAATTTGCAACCATGTTTAGCAGTTTTGCAAAGCTGACAATTTCTCTGCATGCCCTAGATCCTAGCTTTGTTTTCTCTTCCTGCCTTGTTCTCTCCTCAGTGGGATGTTTTCATTTGTTTAAAAAATATTTTGTTTGTTTATTTATTTGGTTGCACCAGGTCTTAGTTGTGGCATGCAAACTCTTAGTTGCAGCATCTGGGAACTAGTTCCCTGACCAGGGATCAAACCCTGGTAATGCAAGCCCCTTGCATTGGGAGCATGGCGTCTTAGCTACTGGACCATCAGGGCAGTCTCAGTTTTCATCTGTTTTTCATTGAATTATATCATTCACTTTTTAAACTGCTTCCA
This sequence comes from Neotragus moschatus, assembly GCA_006410615.1. Lineage (NCBI taxonomy): Eukaryota > Metazoa > Chordata > Mammalia > Artiodactyla > Bovidae > Neotragus > Neotragus moschatus. Next base: position 2,410,930 of record SJYA01002500.1, read on the forward strand.
GTCCTTTTTGGAAAAAAGGTGGGGTAGATTTAAATGGATAGGTTTCTATTTCTTGAGTTTCCACTAACCACTGCTATACACTGAATTTGGTGGGAAATAAAAAACCGGAAGGTTATCCCAGTGCTACCCTGGAGTGGACAAGATGAGATCCACTTTGGGAAATAACTTCAGTAGGGTGATGTCTTTTGAAGAACTAGAATGTGTTGGTCAGATAGGTGACACTGTATGACGACTCAGGAAATCAAACTCATCCCATAGAGCAAAGTGTGTGCTGGGCCTCACTTGGCCACTCTGGTCCATCACGTGGGCTCTCATCTTCTTTCCAGGCACAGGTCCTCAGTGAAGCATAAGCTTTTTCTTCTCTGAGGAAAAGAGTTGCCCTTTCTCGGATGCAGAGGCCAGTGAGGTGCAGATCCTATTCCTTGTGGTCGACGCTAAGGCCCTGAGATCACCTGAAAGTAATGAATTACCAAAGAATGGCCCATATCATGCACAGCCAGTTTGAGGGTGGGGGTCTCTCTTCTCCCTTTGCTCCATGAGATGCTTCTTGGGGCCCTTGGTAGTGGAGGAGACACAAAATAGCAGTCTCCTTAAGGAGAGGTCACAAGGCCTGTGAGATTCCACGCTGGTTTTAGACACACAGCTGAGGCTGGAAGGTGCCCTTCCATCAGATGTTGGCAAGGCATGAAAAAATTGATTGTTTTCTGTCTGCTTTCCGAGAGCAGAGAAGGGAACTCTCCTTTCGACTCCTCTAGCTGTCAACATACAAATAGAACAGCGGTCAGAGCCCTGGTTGTTAGGTGTGGTCCAGACAGCCAGCACGCGGGTGACCACAAATGAGCAGGAAGAGAAAGGAGCATTTTCAGAGATGCATTCATTTGGCTCAGCCTCTTAAGGCCTGGCAGTGTGTGGATAAGCACATATGTGGTTCCCAGACTTCAAGGAGCCCTCATCTGAGGATCAGAAAGCTGATCTGGAGAGGCCCTGTGCCCAGGCAAGCAGCAGCCAGGCAACCACACAAAAGAACCCAGCTCTGCACTGGCCTGTCCCGCTGCTCCTTGTCTTCTGGCTCCGTGGAGTGCTTGCCCTGCCATCTGCAGCAGTCTGTCTTCAGCTTGGACCTGCCTGCTTTCCCAGCTCCCCACCTCCTCCTTCCTCACTCTTAGGTTCTCCCCCTGGCAGAGCGTTTTGTGCCGACTGCTCACTTGATCATTGACCTCTCTGGCTGGGCCTTAGGATTCATTCCTGTAAGTAGCCTGCCTGACACTGCTGGTTCACCCTGATCTGTCCACCTCTGGCCCTATCTAGCCAGAAATGCACTAAAGCACGGTGAGACAAGAATATCAAAGACCCTCACAGGATCCTTCTCAAGGCAGCGTTTAATGGAGGGCCGCACAATGGAATAATCTAAGTTCACAGGAGACTCTGGCTTGGGACTCTTGAACAAGGAAGGTTTCCTGGAAGAGGTGACTCTCAAGCAGGGCCTTACAGAATGTCTGGGATTTAGGTAGAGGGTTTGGGACATGCCAGGCCAAAGGCCAGAGCAAGATGTCCATGGTGTACTATAGGGAGACTGAGTGATAAGGCTGGTGAGCACCAGGCTGTGGTCCTTGAACTTGGTCCTTTGGACTTTGGAGCTTTTGGAAAATTTTAATTAAAGGAAAATCAGTGCAGTAGTGACATTTAAGCTAGACTGGAAGAGAAATCCCAGAGGCATATTGTTTGTCATTGTTCAGTCGATCAGTCGTATCCAACTCTTTGCAACCCCATGGACTGCAGCACACCAGGCTTCCCTGTCTTCCACTATCTTCTGGAGTTTGCCCAAGTTTATGTCCATTGAGTTAGAGCTGTCTAACCATCTGGTCCTCTGCCACCCTCTTCTTTTGCCTTCAATCTTTCCCAGCATCAGGGTCTTTTCTAATGAATTGGCTCTTTGCATCAGGTGGCCAAAGTACTGAAGCTTCAGCATCAGTCCTTCCAATGAATATTCAGGGTTGATTTCCTTCAGGATCAACTGGTTTGCTCTCCTTGCAGTTCCAGGGACTCTGAAGAGTCTCATTATCCCCTGGGGCACGTTATCCCCTGGGATTTCTAATGAATTCATTGTGCTCCCACTGCAGCCAGGCCTCAGGCTGTGGCTCGTGACAGGCCTGCCTGTGGGGAGAGAGAGGCCGCTCCCTTGGGCTCCAGGGTCAGTGGACCTAAGAGGATGCAGGCAGCCTCTGCATCCCCATGTCTAGCTCCAGCCTCACAGGGTCACTTTAGCTTCATGACATTTTTGGGGTCCCCTGAACATTAAGGGTCCAGTAGCTTAGTAGAAGCACACGTTGTTAGTAAATTCTTGTGCTGCATCTTCCTGTGATCTTACCAGTCAACACTCCACTGCCTTTGACTACCAAAATACAAGATTAAAATATAGATATACTTCTCTACTTCATATAGATATACAGAAGAGAAAATCCATGACTTGTTCTAGGGGTCTTNGGTCCAGACCAGAGCAGCTTCCAGCCTGTCAGCCTGAGAGCACAGCCAACCAGAGACTGTTCCTGCAAAACCCACTCCTCTCCAACATAACAAAGCAGTCCCACTGGGGCCACTTGGCACAGCCATGCATGACCTTTTGGTTTACCAGGGACCTGGGCGAGGTGAAGGGGTTAGAAGAGGTCCCTAGTTTCTCTGGGGCATGCTGCAATTCATTGGACCTCCCCATGACAAGCAGCTGAGGGGCTCCTAAGGAAGCCCAATCAAGGCAGGAGCTTTCCATATGCAAGGGAGGTGCTCACACTACACTGCTGGCATCTCGGTCTTCAACCATATTCTCTGTGGCTGCAAAAACACTGCTTAAGTCAGTCCCATACTCTAGTCCCACCCCCGCTTCCCACAGTGACTTACAGTGATCACCGCCTGCCCCTGCCCTCATGTCCCTGGCTACATCCCATTGGCGCTCAGTAAGGATTCAGCCTGCCCTGGTTTAAGAGAGCAGCAGGGTCTTGCTGCCAAGCTGTGGGCTCAAGGGCCCCGAGTGTTCATCCTCAGGACTTCCGCCCCTCTCCCTGCAGGAGCCTCTGTTCACATAGCACCAAGAACACTGGTGTTCTGTTTATGCTGGACGAGGGGTTAATGTAAACAAGTCATTCCATTTAACCAAAAGGGTTACACAAAGCAGGACTAACAGCAGGAAGCTATTACAAGGAGTATGGCTTTGTTGAGAGATGCAGGGTTAAGCTAAAGATTTAAACAACTTTTTTCCTTTTCTGAACTGAGAGTCTTCAAATAGATATCTGCAGAGATGCTAAGAAGGTGTAGTATCAACTGATGAAATCAGCTGTTTCACCAGAAATTGGGGAAAAAACTATCATACGTAAACAGTGTCTAAGTCATGGCCTGAATGAACAATCAAAGAGATTAACAGAGCCGGGCCAGAAGAACCACTCTCAATACTACTGAATGCCATCACCTGTACCCTTAGCTTCCTGGGTCATTAATCTCTCAGCAATGTTCTCACCACTAGGCCAAAGATGAAAAAATGGGCATTGAGACCCACTGACCACACTGAAATAAATAAAGCATTTTAACATAATCTACTGGGCTGCACTTCACAGGGCTTACTTTCCATTGACCAACGATCAGAGGAGTAAGTGACCAAGCCTGGTCACTCTAAGCAGCCCTCCCTGACTGCAAGCACCTGCAGCTGTGGAGGGAGGGGTCCTCCTGCCCAAGATGATGCCTTTCGCAACTTTCTGGGCACAAAGATGCTCTTTGGCGGACAGTTTTTAAAAATGTAAGAGCCACGAGGCACACTTCTGTTGTCTCTTACCCACCCACACACATATATAAAAATCAGTGGGAAGATGGGAAACCTCAGGAGGAATTTTGACCTTCCTTACATTTGAGGCTGAGCAGAAAGTCATGGAAGCTCTTATTTTTCCAGTAACCAGAGACAACTTCAAGCTGAGGACGGCTTCCACACGCCCTCCTCTCGGTGTTAATGCTTGTCCCTGCTCAGGCGTTCACCCTCACCCGCAGCTGTCTTTTGCCTTCAAAGAGCAGGATGCTCGCGGCCATGGCTGAATTCAGGCTGTCTACGCCGGGCACGATGGGGATCAGCAGCCTCCCGCCCCCTGTGCTCTCGGCCAACTGCAGGGACTCCAAGCTCACGCCGTGGGTCTCCCCACCTATCACCACGGCCGCCGGTGCCTCTGTCCAGTCTGAGTCGTAACTCTGGACCTCGAGTTCAGGGAGCCAGTCTTGACTCGCTCCACTCTCTAGATCCTGTTCCTCTTCCTCATAGTCATGAAACTTCAGNATGGGCATTGAGACCCACTGACCACACTGAAATAAATAAAGCATTTTAACATAATCTACTGGGCTGCACTTCACAGGGCTTACTTTCCATTGACCAACGATCAGAGGAGTAAGTGACCAAGCCTGGTCACTCTAAGCAGCCCTCCCTGACTGCAAGCACCTGCAGCTGTGGAGGGAGGGGTCCTCCTGCCCAAGATGATGCCTTCCGCAACTTTCTGGGCACAAAGATGCTCTTTGGCGGACAGTTTTTAAAAATGTAAGAGCCACGAGGCACACTTCTGTTGTCTCTTACCCACCCACACACATATATAAAAATCAGTGGGAAGATGGGAAACCTCAGGAGGAATTTTGACCTTCCTTACATTTGAGGCTGAGCAGAAAGTCATGGAAGCTCTTATTTTTCCAGTAACCAGAGACAACTTCAAGCTGAGGACGGCTTCCACACGCCCTCCTCTCGGTGTTAATGCTTGTCCCTGCTCAGGCGTTCACCCTCACCCGCAGCTGTCTTTTGCCTTCAAAGAGCAGGATGCTCGCGGCCATGGCTGAATTCAGGCTGTCTACGCCGGGCACGATGGGGATCAGCAGCCTCCCGCCCCCTGTGCTCTCGGCCAACTGCAGGGACTCCAAGCTCACGCCGTGGGTCTCCCCACCTATCACCACGGCCGCCGGTGCCTCTGTCCAGTCTGAGTCGTAACTCTGGACCTCGAGTTCAGGGAGCCAGTCTTGACTCGCTCCACTCTCTAGATCCTGTTCCTCTTCCTCATAGTCATGAAACTTCAGCGGGCGTTGGTCACGTACCCAGCCATAGTCACTGGCCTTGTTAGACCTCTGGGTCTGGGCCTGCATGTAAAGGCCACAGTTGTCAGCCACGTAGACGCGGGTGTCAGCAGGCAGGTGGTTGGGCACTGCTTCCCAGTCCAGGTTGTTGATGATGGGCACCTGGAAGTGCGCGCCCATACCTGCCCGCAGCACTTTGGGCTCCCAAGCATCCACACAGCCTAGCAAATGAAAGAGGATCCAATTAAGATTACGAACCTTCCCAGACAAGGGGACTTTGAAGGAAGTCAGATTAATTCTGGATCAGGATAAAGCAAAAATGTCCTATTGTGGCCTTGGTGGCTGGGACTTCTGCCTCCCCAACTGTCCAACTGTAGCAGTGTCCAGCAAAGTGCTATAACAGATTTTATTCACTCCTTCAACATTCACCACATAGAATTCCCTGGCGGTCTAGTGGTTAGGACATCATACTTCTACTACAAAGGGCCATGAGTTGGATCCCTCATAAGGGAACTAAGATCCTGCAAACCATGTGGCATGGCAAAAAAAAAAAAAACCTCCCACACACATGCCAGATATTTGGACAGGAGATGGGAGAGCCTGGAAGTCCCCAACCTCAAGGAGCTTGTAATAGAGTGGGCAGTGGTGTTGGGACGACATTTCAGCAGGTGACTATATTATCAGTAACGACTAAAGTTTAAAAAGCATAAACAGAGTAATAGAAAACCCCTGTGCACAGCATGGCAATCAGGGAAGAATCACCAGGAGAACACGACACTGAGCTGCATCGTGAAGGACAGGAGAGTCTTGTCAGGGAAAGACCAGGGCAGAGGAGAGTTACAGAACTGGCAATCGCGCCACAGTCCAAACATTGTAAGTATGATAATCGAGCCAATTAATGAGGTGAGGTGGGAGATGAGTCAGGAGGCAGGAAAGGACCAGTTTAAGGAGGCTGGTGTGCCCAGCCGAGGAGTTTAGGGCTTCACCCAGAAGAAAATAAAATGTCACCAAAGCATTTTAAGCAAAATAGGGACAGAATCTGGTTTATATTTTAGACCCGTTTGGCTTCGATGTTGAATCTGGACTGGAGCAAGGAGGACACTGGTAATGGGGAAATTACAGCAGTCCTGGGAAAAACCAAGGCCAGAGCCTGGTCCTGCACACACCCCGTCTTTGCAGTCGTGCTAAACCCAACCGCCTCAATGCATCAGCAGACACGTGGCCCTTCCCAGTGCCACAAGCCAGGAGACAGCAGGACTGGGGCACCGCGTATCTACTACCCTCCCTGACTTGTTAGCACACATCTCCTCATTGTAAGTTATCTTAGAAGCTAATCTGTCAAACTTCAGGAAAGGTTAAGTAGGCAAACCAAGTTCAAAAAGGAAAAAAAGACGTGGAGAAGGTAACACTGTCTACGTGGGTCCCCAACCACAGGCTCTCCCAAGCACTGTGGGAAACAAGGGCAGGGAGGTGGGCTGTGTGCCAAGAGGGTGGCAGTCGGGGAAGAAGAGGTGCCATCTAGTCTGACTTCTCCACCCAGTTAGGAGTAAGGGACAAGTTGAGATTCCCCCTCATCCTCGGGTCCTCTACACTGGGCACCACATCATATGTTCCCCGCCTTTCTCTACCTCTCCCATACCAGCCAGCAGCAACAACGTGGAAACCGCCTGCCTGGGTGATACAGGTCCATTTCCCCAAACCACACTTGCTCTCAGAGCTCTCAACAGTGAGGCAGGTGAGTGGGGTATGGATATAGGGACCCCGAGCCTCACTTTCATGCTGGCAGAGAGATGCACCCCAGGGAGGGGTGATGGGGGGAAAGGGCTGGGAAAAGCAATACGGGCGAGTCTCAGCAATGGGACCACTTCTGTTTACACCAAATGGCAGCTTCACTGCTTCTGATGGATGATCCTCTCCCTCCTCCTTCCAGGCAGTAATAGGTCTGTTAGACATGTCCCAACTGTCCGGCAAGTCTGTTTGGAACTAAGGCTACAAATTTCTCTTTATGATGAGAGGACGGAACCAAGTGTTAAAACCAGCATCTATTTCTTCCCTAATTAATTTTAAGTTCTTTTAAAAACCTAGCAGGTGTCAAAATAATTTTAGAGATAATCAACAAGATTGAGCGTGCCAGGCATGGTGCTGAGTACTTGACGTTCATCTCACTTAATCCTCAGGACAATCCTACCAGGTGGATTCTATTACGCCTGCTTTCCAGATAAGGGAACTGATGCTCGCAATGCTGCTCACTTACACAGAGCTGCCAAGGGACAGATCCCAGAACCAAACCCATACACATCTGCCCACGGAGCCAGCTCACTTACAAACAGCCACCTAATCCACCCAGTGACAGGCGATCTTACCTTTGGTGAGTAACACTTTGTTGCAGCCTGCCCCAGCAGCAGATCGCAGAATTGTCCCCAGGTTCCCAGGGTCACGGAGATTCTCACAAATCAACGATATCGGCAGTGTGTGGCGAAGCTGAGTCTCAGGGTATGTCATCTTAACATGGTCAGGTTTGGCAAAAATCCCTGAGGAAACAAGAAATGTGATTCATTTGTCTGATGTGGGTATGGGGAGTAATCTGACGTTTTGGTTATTTATCACGGTTGGTGTATTTGTAATTGCATACATGTAAACATTCTGACGGAAAAAATTCAGTGTGCCCCCCACCAACTCCCTCATAACTGCTTTCAATAGTGGAATGTATCCTTTCAGAACTTCTTCCATGCACTTCCCTACATGTATGTCCATCTACCCCTATATAAGTGCTTTTTCTTTTATAGTAAAATCACACTCTTGTGGGGCTTCCCTGATGGCTCAGAGATTAAAGCATCTGCCTGGAATGCGGGAGACCCGGGTTCGATCCCTGGGTCAGGAAGATTCCCTGGAGAAGGAAATGGCAACTCACTCTAGTACTCTTGCCTGGAGAATCCCGTGGAGGGAGAAGCTTGGCAGGCTACAGTCCATGGGGTCGGACACGACTGAGCGACTTCACTCACACTCTATGTAATTATTCTGTAATCTAGTTTCTTTTTTTTTGTTTTGGCCACACTTAAGTGGCTTGCAGGATCTTAGTTCTCCTACCAGGGATTGAACCTGGGCCCACAGGCAGTGAAAGCACCAAGTCCTAACCACTGGACTGCCAGAGAATTCCCAACATTTTCTTTAATTTTAACTGGACATTAAAGGTTGAAGTGACCCTCAAAACATAAGGTCTGAGGAGGAGTGATTGATTATTCCCTGCAGACTATAAAAACTCACAATACAAATGATGACAGAAAACTGGCTTCAGTTTCCACTTAAAATTCAAGATTCACAGATTTGAAAACTATTGTAAGAAAAGGTTAGGCTCAGTAATATTTTCAATTTCATTTAAATTTGTTGCCCTGAGACAAGTATGAACAAATAATTCCAAGTCTCCCCTTCTACAAACACAGTGAATAACCAACCACTGACCCATTATTCCCTGTGGTGTTACCAGGTCGGACCAATCCTTGATATCCTCAAATTTCACCTTAATGAGGCTAACACCTTTCAGCTTTTCAATGGGCAGCTCCTTTATGTATTCCAGACGGCTAAAGAAGAAAACTTTGGGCACAGCACCAGCCTTGAGAGCGTCTGCAATCAGCCTACGACCTTCCAGCAGGATCTTCCCCTGCTTTTCTCGAAATGGCCTGGACTTAACTATGGTCATCACACTGCTGTGGGTGGAAACAAAAAGATGGGTCATTACCAACATCCTCATTACGGACACATATCGAGTTCTAGCAGACATGAAGAGCTTTGTAGTGAAAGAAACAAACGAAATGTTAGAAAGACACTTATTCTGCTCTCTGTGCATAATAAAAAACCAGCGAGGTGTGCTGCAAGAAAGTCCTCCAATGCAAGGGAAAGAGGTCAAGATCTCGCTATGAAGACGGAGGAGAAACGAGAAAATTCGACAAGTCTCGGGAACACATCACCTTAGCCTTTTGTCTCCAGGGAAAGCCTTATCATAGCGAAGCCCCGACTCTTCCCAGGTGCTGGGCGTCTGTGATGCTGGCCCCTGAATCTGCTGCTTCTGTCGCTGCTCCCGGGGACTGGCCTCTGCCGCCGCCTTCCGAGGCTGTTTCCCGGGATCGAGCTTCCGTTCCACAACCTCACCAGATGGAAACAGCACTTTCACGGGGCTCCGCCGCAATGCCCGGACCCAGCGCCGCGCATCGAAGTCCCAAGCCTGCACCACCGGCAGCAACGGTCGCGTAGCCCATCCCACGCACTTCACCAGCGCCGCCATCTTCCCCCGCCCCGTGGGCTGCGTCACGAAAGCGCGCAGGCGACGGCCAGTGACGTCACCAACGCGCCAGCGTCAGCTTTGGTTTGTGCGTCTCTGTACTCGTGACCGGTGGTAGAGTAGGTGGTCATGGCGAATCGCAGAGCTCTGCACTTCGTTTTCAAAGTGGGAAACCGCTTCGAGACGGCTTGTTTCTATCGCGATGTCCTGGGGATGAAGGTGCAGGCGGGGCGGAGACGGGCTGGAGCGCGAGGGGGGCACGAGTGATTGAACCCCACCTGGCCGAGGGAGGAGGAAGGATGTGAATTTCACTGCGAACCCGTGTGTCGGATCTTAGCCCCAGGACTTCCCGTTAACTGTAGTTTTCAGGTTCAGGAAGCATCACGAATTGCGGCTTGGGTTAGATGGACTTTGAAAGGGGGCTCACACTAGTTGCCGACTGTGTGCACACACGGGTCCTTTCAGTTTATAAGTTCTTTCACGAATGTTTATTCCTGTCTTTGCAAAGTTTCCAGTCTGTGGGAAAGATAGTAAATAAAAGGTTACGTAATAGTCTTCCAGTAAACAATGACTCTTCTGATTTGGAGGCTTTTGGTTTTAGATTCCAGCATAATTCCGAACTCTACTTTTCTTGGGGCTGGTTTGAATGGATCATTCAGTCGGTCTAGGTGAACGCTCCAGCTCGTCTCAGAAGTGTGAAATCAAAATCCATTCTCCTTTCCAGCTGTGATTCTGCAGAGATCACCTGGGGTGGTAAGCACAGGTGGAAGCTGTTGGAAGGCTCGTGCTACGCAGGGACTTAAATGTTGTCAACTGAAGGAAAAATTAACAACCTAAGATTTTTGAGTTAATTTTTATTTGGGAACTTCGCTAAGGACTCTAGTGTGGAAGACAGCCTCTCGATAGCTCTGAGGAACTGATCTGAAGAGGCAAGGGAGGAGCTAGAACGTAAGCTTGAAGACGGGGAAGAACCCAAAACCATGTAGGAACATCAAGAGATTACTGCTAAGCACAGAAATAGCTCAAGTTAATGGTTTTAGTGCTTTTCTGTGCGTGGGAAGATGGGTTCTGAGTACCTTGAAATTCTTCCTTAGAAATGCATCTTAAGTGTCGAGGATCAGTATCCAAAAGCAGAGAATGCTTCTTGTTATTTTTCCATTCTGAATTCCCCTCAGGGTGTGCTGTTGGTGAGCAACTGCATTAGCTGATGGTTTGATCCTTGTTGAAATGGAATTGCAGGCAACATTGTTTACAGTGTGCAAGAGTAAGACTTAATGTAGAGACACTGCAGAGTACAAAGGGAATTACCTAAATTCTTCAGTCATTTAAAGAATATCACCTATTTCATGGTTCTGATTTGGGCTTTGGTGACAAAGATGAAAATGACCCTGTTATCTGTCGTCAGTTAAGATCCTGGTTTGGTGGGAATTGTATTTGTACTTTGTAGATGGTAATGGAAGTTAAAATGTGGTGATGGAAAACCACAAAACACTCCCTTAAAGTGTTTCCCCATTGATTAAAGGGTGGTTGTAAAATTAAATGGTATTATATATGTGGTATTTGACATATGGTTTGTATTATGTAAGTGTTAGCTATCGTTATTATAAAAGTACAAGAGGAGAGATTTAACTCTGACCTGGGTCCTCAGGAAATAATTCATAGAGACCGTGTACTTGAGTTGACCCCTAAAGATAGGATTTCCACAGACCTAGATTAGAGGTCTGAACAGCTATGCACAAGTACGATATGTTTGGGAAGCATGACTAGTTTTACGTGCCTTTAGCTTAGATTACTTCGTTGAAGTTGAGGAGATGGGATACCAGGACAAATAGGTTGGGACTGCTGCTTATAGTATCTTGAATAATATGCTAAAGAATTTGGATTTTATGTCGTAGTAAATGGGGAGCTCTCTTACATTTTGGAACAGGGCAGTGATGTGGTCAGAGCTGTGCTTTAGGGGCTTAGGGAAAGATCAGTAAGGATGATTTCTAGTAGTCTGTGAGAGATGTATGAGAGCTTGAACTGGAGCAGTAGCTGTGGGGCTCAAAAAGGAAAATGGAAACTGACACGTTGAGAGCCTACTGTGTAGTAGGGTCTGTGTCAAATGCTTTAATAAATTATCTATTTTCATAGGAGACTCAGGTCCTAATATGTCGTTCTCAGACTTACACAACTGAAACCGTTTGATGTCATTTCGGGGTGCTCCAGTGAGCTCCCAGTACCCTAGTCCTTTATGTCTCCATGCAGGAAGAATTCAACCAGAGGCAAAGTGATAGATAAGAAGCAGTTTATTAGAATAGGATGCTTGTGAAGTTTACGAGCAGGCAGGCAAGGGACATACCATGCCCCAAGAACTCAGTGGGCTAGTTTTCTAATCGAAGGAAAAGTGGGGAGGGAGGGAAGAACTTCTTTGTGTTTCTTGAGTAGACATCATGCTTCCATCATCAACTCCTCCTCTAGGTTGGGCAAGGGGATTTTCTTGTCTCTACGTGATCAAGCTAGGTCCACAAATTATTTTTTATGTGTGCAGAGAACGAGTCCTAGGGATCTTTAACTTACTGAGCTTACTGGGCAGAATGTGGATCTCGTGCCACCATTGTTTTATTGTTTGGGGGCATATCTTGTGCTTCTGTGGCATGGTTTTGTTACCAAGCAAGCCTGCTTTCTTGAGTAATCATTTACAGGGGTCTCCCATAGTTTTTCTACCTACAGTCCCCTAGTGGGATTCACTATTGAATCAGCTACTTTGTCCCTTTACTCTGTCCCTATCACAGTTAAGTGAAGGCCACACTTATTTTTAACTGCACGTTACGACTTCCTGATGTAAGTAGATTGCACAGCTTTGCTTGGTTGCCTGACCCTTGCTATCAAGCTATTTTTTTTTTCGGCCGTGCTGGGTCTTCATTGCTGCCTGGGCTTTTCCCTAGTTGTAGCGAGTGGGGACTACTCTAGTTGCGGCACAGTGGCCCCTCATGTTGCAGAGCATGGGCTGTAGGGTGCGTGGGCTTCAGTAGTTGCAGCTCCCGGGCTCTAGAGCACAGGCTCGGTAGTTGGGGCCCAAGGACTTAATTGCTCAGCAACATGTGGGATCTTTCTGCACCAGGGATCAAAACTGTATCTCCTGCACTGCAGGTGGATTCTTTACCACTGAGCCACCAGGGAAGCCCAGTATCAAGGCATGCTCTCTTACCTCATCTTCTAGCCCGGGAAAGATCTCCAGCTCGTCATCTTCTGTTCATGTTAAATGTAAAAGCCTGCAAATGATAATGTCTGTGTTTTGACATTTTAGTTTGTGCTAAATATGCTGTGTGCAGTAGGAGGAAAACTTTGCCATTTATTCTAATTCCCTTACCAGATTCTTCGGCATGAGGAATTTGAAGACGGCTGCAAAGCTGCCTGTAATGGGTATGAAACTTTGTTTCTTAACATCTTTTTAAGCTTTGACTACCCCTAGAGAATAGAAAGCAGTTTCTCAAATCAGGTAGGAGGCAGCAGAGGAAATTAAGGAGGCAATAAAAAAACAGAAATAAGAAATTAAAGCGGCAGCTTCGGGGTCACAAAGAAATGTATTCTGTGGATGAAGCAATGTCTTATCGAGTGTCTCTTAGTTAAGCTCAGTAGTCATGGCCTGAAATTCCAAGGCCTGATGGGAGTTGCATGCTTGTTGACAAATATGCAAAACATAAGTTAAGGTCAGGTGGGAAAACTGTCCCTACTGGATGCAGCTCCCTGCTTTCAAGGCAAGGTAAGTGAATCTTTCCCTCAAGTAAGTGCCAGACGGGTGGTCCTGGGAGCCTTTGTTGACAGGGCTCCTGAGCACTGTTCACAGCTGCTCTTAGCCCTGGCTAAGGCCGTCATGTCCTTACGGGTACTTGGAGGACCAGAGGGGACTGCCCCTATTCTTGTTCCAATAGCTCTCTGAGGGCGGCCTGAAGCAGATTTTTGTCTGTGATCACTGGGTTGGATTTTTTTTCTTTCTTTCTTTTCACTTTTCTAGGCCTTATGATGGGAAGTGGAGTAAAACAATGGTGGGGTATGGACCCGAGGGTGATCACTTTGTCACAGAACTGACTTACAATTACGGCATCGGCAGCTACCAGCTTGGCAATGACTTCCTGGTAAATACCATTTTGTTCTAGCCGGTTTTTGGCTTTATGTTTGAGAGGTCACTGAGACAGCTATAGATAATGATGACTAACTGAATCGATGACTTTGGGTGTGGTTTAGTAATCAGTTTCATGATTTCTATTTTAAAAAGAACTAAATGGGGGTAGGGTGTGGGAGGGAGGCTCACCAGGAGGGGATCTATGTATACAGTTAGCTGATTCATGTTGTATAGCAGAAACTTAACACAGTGTGGTGAACCAGTTATATTCCAATTTAAAAAATAATGATAGTAAATAAAAATGTATTGAATATTAAAAAGAACAGAACCAAAAAACCTGCTTGGGCATCCTGTCTCCAAGCTGGCTTCAGGATGAAATGTGTTCTCCCAGCATTGAGAAATCAAGTGCGAGATGTAGAGACAGCTTTGAAGGAGACAGGACTCCCCTTGGGGAATGGCTGAACCGTGAGAGGTGGAGGGGCCAGAATCATTGGTTCATCAGATCCTCAGCACCATCCAGAGAAATGTTTCTCTCTAGTGGACAGTTGTGATTGGTTCAGGCGACTACAGTCAATCCCAGTCACAGAAAAATCTGACAAGGTTTTAAGGATAAAAAGTGGCATTGCATACACTGTATTCATTCGTTCAAGAGCTCAAGTTATCGTGCATCTGTTATAGTAACAGTATTGAAACCACCAGGTGTCGTTCAGGGGGCTCTGAAGACCTCTGGTGCCATAGTCTTTTATGACTCAGCACAGAAAAGAATTCAACTCCAGCTAAAGTGATAGATAAGAAGCGATTTATTAGAAGAGGATGCTTATGAGGCTTACAAGTGGGCAGGCAAGAGATGCCACGTCCCAAGAACTTAGTGGGCTACAGTTTTATAATCAAAGGAAAAGTGTGGAAGGAGAGAACTTCTTTGTCTTTCTTGAGTAGACATTGTGCTCCCATCATCAGCTCCTCCTTCAGGCTGGGCAGGGAGTTTTCTTATCCCTACATGGTCAAGCTAGGTCCACAAATTGCTGGGGTTTTTTGGTATGCAGAGATCTTGTCCTAGGGATTGTTAACTGACTGAGTGCGCTGGTCAGGATGTGGGGCTCATGCCACCATTGTTTTATTCTTTGAGGGCATGTCCCTCACTTCTGTTGCATGGTTTTTATTAAGCAAGCCCTGCCTGGTTTTGTGGTTAAGCTCACCTGCTTCCTTGGGTAATCATTAGCTTACAGGGGTCACCCATATTTTTTTCTCCTTATAGTCCCCTAATGAGATTCACTGTTTAATCACCTACTTTGTCCCTTTAGTCTGTCACTATCTGTATCTACCACTTGCTAATCAGTTACTGCAAGATACAGTGTCACTGGGCCCAGATACACAGCAGGAGTGGAGTAATTCGTTCTTACTCAGAATCTGCCCAAGAAATCTACCTCATGTTATGTTGGTCATTTGCTCTCTTTATTCCTGTTAACTCATTAATTAACTCATTGACACATTAAAATAAAGGTAATTAGATGGAAGTTCGTACGAGGGTCCAGTATCTGCAAAAGTGTTTTGTAAGTGGAAAGGATGGCTCAGACTTAACACATTTCTGTTTCTTTTTCTCATTCTCTGTGCCACTGACTAATTCATCTAACAGATATTTCTTGTGACTTGCTCTATGGCATATCCCTTGTTAGATCCTGGGGATACAGTAGAGAGTGGAGCATGTTTTCTGGCCTAAGGAGCTCCCCGTCTGATGGGGGAAACAGGTAAAGAGACAACAGGAATACAGTGTGACAAGTCTCAGATTTGGGTAGGAACAGGGGGATGTGGGAACACAGAGGGAATCTCCAGCCTGTTCTCCAGTGGATGAGAGTTCAGGGAAGGCTTCCTGGAGGAGACATCCGAGCCAGGTGAGGGAGACATGCACAGGCCTGGAGGTGAAGGGGAGCCTGGCGCTCAGAGAACTATGAGTCGTGCAGTCTGGCTGGAGCTTAGTGCGGAGAAGAGAGAGGGTAGAGTTGAGGCTGGAGGAGTCCCCTGGGGCCGCATCATATCAGGACATTTAGATGTCCTTCTAAAAGCAGAGTGGAGCCATTTTTAAGCAGGAGCATAGCACAGAATTTGCAGTATCCAAAAATCCCTGGCTAGCGCAGGAAGGTGGAGTTGGTGGGGAGCAAGACTGAAAGTGAGGCAGCCAGCCCAAAGGTTATACAGTGACAGCAGTGGGAGGGAGAGTGGATGGATTTAAGAGATGTCAGAGATAGCAGTCATAGGATTTGGTGCTTCAGTGTATATGAGGGGCTCTGTTTTTTTCTTATCTTTCTATTCTTTATGCTCCAAATTTTAATCAGGCAGAGAAAAAAGGAGAAAACCAAGTTGGTGCCACGAACCAAGGAGAGGGGGCCCAGAGCCTGACAGACGATAAATAATAAATTTGAATGAATGAATGAATCGATAAATAATATCATTTTAAATATGATCATTGCAATGGGCAAAGAACAGAGGAGAGAAAAGGAGCTTGGGGGTAGGTGCAAATGACCAGTTTCAACTAGGGTGTTGAGAGTAGCTTTCCGTGAGAAGGTGACGTTTGAACAAAGGCTCAAAGAGGATAAGAGTTAGCTGTGTGAGTGTCTCAGGGAAGAGCATTTCAACTAGAAAATAGCCAGTGCAAAAGCCCTCAAACAGCACCTGGCATGTTTGAGAAAATGTGGAGAGGACGGTGGAGAGGGGGAGAGGGGGAGGACACTGGCCCAGAAATGACCTAGGTCAGGGCTGAGGCTGCCCTGGTGACTGAGGGGTAAGGAGTCTCCCTAGCAGTGCAGAAGATGCACTTCTGATCCCGGCCCAGGAAGATCCCACATATCTTGGAGCAGCTAAGCCCGTGTGCCACAGACTTTGAGCTTGCACCCTAGAGCCTGGGAGCTGCGACGGTATACCAAACCCATGTTCTGCAACTGCTGACACCCGCCCACCCCAGAGCCCGTGCTTTGCAACAAGAGAAGCCACCACAGTGAGGAGTCCTCACACCACATCTAGAGAGGAGCCCCTGCTCGCCACACTAGAGAGAAACTCTCATGGCAACAAAGACCCAACATCGTCTTGGCCCTTTTAGGCCATCGTAAGCCATCCCAGGGTAAAATGAAGAGCCATCAAGGGTTTTAGGGGGAAGAACGACAACATGGGATTGCTGTCCTGAGGGCAGACAGTAGGATGGGTTTCAGAATGTTTACTCCAGTCACAGGGTGGCTGATGGATTAACAAGACTAAATGCAGAGGCTGATCTACCATCCAAGCCAGAAACGAGGCCAGATATATTGGAAGGCATAGTGTACATTCTTAGGTATTTTGATTACACTTAAACAAAGGATGCCTTGATAGTTGGTTTATATTTTTTTGTTTTAAAAGTAAAAATAAAAACAAAAAAAGTTTAATTAGGTAGCTGGCAAGCCAAGGATAAGATAAGATTTCTTTGACCAGATCTTGAAAATGAGGGGGAATTTTCTCTGTGAAAGTGAAAGTCGCTCAGTCGTGTCTGAGCGACCCTGTGGAATTCACAGTCCATGGAATTCTCCAGGCCAGGATGCTGGAGTGGGTAGCCTTTCCCGTCTCCAGAATATCTTCCCAACCCAGGGATCGAACCCAGGTCTCCCGCATTGCAGGTGGATTCTTTACCAGCTGAGCCACAAGGGAAGCCCGATTTTTGTTACTCAATGGATCTGATTTCTCTGGCGTTTGAATTTCTGGCCTACCATCCACAGTATTTTGGATCTCTGTGGGAGAAAAATGTCCAATACTGACTTCAAAATTAGTAGCAGAAAGTTTTGAATGCCGCTTAAATCTTAGGTGTTTGGTGTAAAGGCAGTGGGGTTTACTTCATTATCTTCTAAAGAAGATCTGTTGTGATGACGCTCTTGGATGATCATGTTGTGTCGTTTGTCATAGGGTATCACAGTGGCTTCCAGGCAAGCTGTCAGCAATGCTAGGAAGCTGAAGTGGCCGCTCCGTGAAATAGAAGACGGTGTGTTTGAAACCAAAGCCCCTGGAGGATATAAGTTCTATTTGCAGGACTGCAGTCCACCTCAGTCAGGTAATTATATCTGGACTGACAAAAGGCCTCTGTCTAAAGGCATCTGGTAGAAGGAGAGAGGGAGCTTGACTTCCGTCTCCCGTGGAGTCTCCGTGCTGACATGACTTGTCTTTCCCAAGCCAGTGTTGCTACTTGTCCTCTGAGAAATTACATGCTTGTGTCAAAACTTCAGTGCATCCCTATCAGTGTTCCGGAGTGGTTCGGTTCTACTGGTAATGTGTTGATGTAGGATACTTTCCGCTGCAAATATCAGAAAACCCACCTCTGGGTTGAATGGTAAAAAAAAAAAAATGGCTGAGTTCATAGAGCAGGTGTTGTCTCAGTCAGAGAGACTTCAGGGTTTGTTGATCTAGCAGCTTAGCAATGGCATCAAAAACCCAGATCTCTCTCTTCACCCTCTTGTCCTCAGGGGTCCGCTTTTCCCCGTCACAGTGGTAGGGTGACTGCCAGTAGCATTTGGGGCTACCCGCCCGCACGCTCTCATCTGGTAGGAGAAAGAGAAACTGACTTCCTGTGGCTCTTCTTTAAAAGCACAGCAAAACTTTCCTAGAATCTTCTAGCAAACTTCCTGATCAGAGTTGACTCCCATACCCTGCTCCTGAACCAGTCGTAGGCAGGCAAGAGAAGCAGATTTATCCTTAGACCAGTTAGTCATCTCCCCTGGCTGAGGACAGTTTCCCAGCTTACGGTGCCGGTTCTCAGTGAGTACGGGTGAATGAGGTGAGGAGCCCAGCACGCTGAGCCCCACCATGCGCAGGAGAGGAACTGCGCTACCTTTCAAGTAACTCAGGCGTCCTCGAGCATCCTACGTGTATTGCTGAAAACTCTGCTACCTGCTTTGCCAAGAAAGAACCAAAAGCAAGAAAAGGAAAAGAAAGAGAAACGCTGGTGAATTGCAGGGGCACTTGTGCCAGCCGTTTGCTCTGTGAGCACAAGCCCTGAAGTAGAGACCCTCTCCTCCCTCACACTGGTCTGCCTCAGCTCCCGGACGCCCCTCGTACTGAGTCTGGTGGTTGTGATTAATGTTACATGCTTTTCATCCAGAGCGCAGAAGAAGAAAGGGCAATGATTCCGGTGTGGGAGCTTAGACTGGTGCTGTGGGACTTACTGAGAGATGGTATTTTTGGAACTTCCCAGGCGATGTAAGGGATTTCCATGACTATTTTTGTTGATAGGTGATTGGTCCTTGAAATACTAACTTTGATACCTAACTCCTGCCATGAATTTCGCTGTATGCTTTTTCCATAGTCTTCGTGATACTTCAGTGCGTAAAACAATGGTGGGCCCCAGAGGCCTGAGATGTTTTTGTTCTTTGCAATGATGACACCTTGGGAGCCTTAATTTCTGGTTGGCAGTATAGTCAGATCTCTCAGTCTAGGCGGTGTCCATCCTTTGAATGAATCACTCTTGTGTAGCCACACCCACTGCAGCTGTTCCTGTCCATGCATCCCTTCAGGGTGTGAGTCAGTTGGAATTTGTTGATTTCTCAATGAATGGGGAAAACTTAAATCTGCCAGGGAGAGGTTCCTGTGACAGACATCTTGCTTTAGTCATGGTATTGCTAGTCTAGCAAACAGGGCTAAGGCAGTGAAAATTGAAGAAAACTACACTGAGTTTACCATAGTCAGATGGAGACTTGGAACAGCTCTTCCAGAAGTCACTGGACAAAATAGAAGTTTCCAGTAATATTAAGCATTTTAATATAACTGTTATTCTTTTTTACAAAAATACAGGTTTTTTTTTTTTTTTTTCTCCCTAGACGAACAGGCAGAAAGAAGAAAACAAATAACCACTGTTAACATTTTAGAGTATATCCTTCCAACTTTTTAATCCAAAGAAATACATACTCGGATACATATGGGCTTCCATTGTGTGACATCATAGGAAGAGAAACAGGTGTCTGTTGTTAGGCATTCACTTTGTCCCTGGTGTCTCGTTGTCATGAGCAACTCTGTGATGAGTATCTTTGATGAAAGCCCTTCACACATCCACAGTTATTTCCTTAATTGCTGAAAATGGGATTGTTCTTTCAAAAACAGTGGACATATTTTTAGACACATTCTGTCAAAATTGTTGCCCAGAAATATTACTAATTTACACTCTGCCATTATGGTTTTTCCCATTGCACTGTAATAGTTAACTCTGTGAACTTTTTCAAATCATTTGCCAATTAGATAACAAAATGTTTTATTTGAATTCTAACTTTGTGAGGTTAAATGTGCTTTTGCATGTCCCTCCTTTTGTGGATTGCTGCTTTGTGCCTCTTGCTTATTTTTCTAGGATGGGGATCTTTTTCCTGTTGATGTTGAAAGGTGACTTAAATATTAAGGACTTCTTGCTCATTTTTGTTGTTAAAAAAGATGTTTCCTACTTTGTAGTTTAGTCTTTAATTTTGATTGTAATTCTTGTTTTGGTTGTTGTGTACAAGTTTTCCATTTTGTATGATTAACCTAGCACATTTTCTTCTTCGTGGTTTTTCTGTCTTTGATGTCAAATTAAATAAAAGATCTTTCTCCATCCCAAAATTGTTTGAATGATCACCTGTTTCGAGTATTTTCATGGTTTCATTCTTTCAACTTAGCCCTTTAACCCATCGGGAATGTATTTTGCTATCTAGTTTAAAGGTGTCGGTTCTTCCCACCGTAAGAAGCCAGTTATCTTAATGCCTTTTATTTAGCAATGTGCCCTTTCATACTGACCTAAAATCCCTTTCTTATCATAAACTAAATTCTTATATGTACCCGAGCCTGTTTGGGTCCTTCGGTTCCATTCCTTTGCACTGCCCTGTCCATTCCTTTGTTTCGTTACCTTACAGATCCTGTATTAAAAGTAACTCTAGCAGTGTCTGATCTTCGGAAGTCCTTGAACTACTGGTCTAATCTACTGGGAATGAAAATTTATGAAAAAGATGAGAAGGAACAGAGGGCTTTGCTGGGCTATGCTGATAACCAGGTGAGTAATGTTGGAAAGAAATAATCTTGTTACTTTAGATTTGACATATAAATGAGGTTAACATGAAGGTTATTCACCTAGTTTGTTCATAGTAATTCAGTATTTAGAACAGAAAGGAGAAAATAAAAACTGCCGGGAAACTCACCACCCAGATATTACCTTTATTTATATTTGGAGATATATCCTTTCAGGAATGGATTTGCTGAGCCAGAGGAGATGTAGGCAAGACTTAATGCAATGATGATCATCTATTTTCCTCTTTTTTTTTTTTAAAGTAACATTTGAGCTTGATTTAGTCCTTGTACTTTGACCCAGCAAGTCTGCCAAGAATTTATTTCATAGACGTACTCATCCTACACGTGCACAAAGGAGTGTGTACAAGTTTATCTGCTGCAGCATCATTTGTAATAGCAAGATATAACCTAGGGAATTCCATGGTGGTCCACTAGTTAGGACTCCATGCTTTCACTGCTGAGGGCCTGGGTTCAGTTTCTAGTGGGGGAACTAAAGCGTGCAAGTGGCCCAGTGTAAACAAAAAAGAAAAGAAATAGCCTAAATGCTCTATGGATTCAGTAGTTGAGTGATTTATGGTTCATGCATAGAGTGGACTACTAAAGCAGCCATCAAAAAAATGAGTCTTTATGTGCTGAGATGGCAATGTTAATTGGAGAAAAACAAGGGAAAGAATAATATATAAATTATGTTACCATTTGTATAAAAAAAAAAGAATATATGCTTATGCTGTGTATCTAGAAGGAGACACAGGAAACTGCTGATTGGTTGCCACTGGGGTGACACTGGAGGGAGACTTAGAATTTACTTTATTCCTTTATCCTGGTTTGAATTTTTTTTTTTTTTTAAATCACGTGACCTGTTCTGAAAAATAAACCCACTTTCTCATGTCTTTTCAGTGTAAGCTGGAGCTGCAGGCCATCCCGGGGAAAGTTGATCATGCAACAGGTTTTGGACGCATTGCCTTTTCTTGCCCTCAGAAAGAGGTAATGTATGGTACCAGGTCTTCTGTTGAAACTCTGTGACTAGTGACTTCCAAGAGCTAGGAACCCTGGCCCTCCCTGCTCCAGGTTCATGCTGGTTGTGGCTTTGATATGAAGTTCGGCAGTTGTCTCGAGAGCAGCTGAGATAATAGAAATCAAACAGGTGGTGCCAGGGTTCTCTCTGGTTGATCTGAGAGTCCTCCGAGCTGCTGGGGATCATGGCCCCAGCGTGGTGGGGCACCCCTTGCTCACTGTGCCTTTTTGTTTTCTGCAAGTTGTCAGACTTAGAAGACTTGATGAAAAGGGAGAACCAGAAGATTCTGACTCCCTTGGTGAGTCTGGACACTCCAGGGAAGGCAACCGTGCAAGTGATCATTTTGGCTGACCCTGTAAGTATCACCCAGGGAGGGGACAGGCTGCCCCAGGGTTTTCTTCTGAAGTGTCTCTCTGCCAAATTTCTTTTCTCTCTTGGTGTAGGATGGACATGAAATTTGTTTTGTGGGGGATGAAGCGTTTCGAGAACTCTCAAAGGTGGATCCAGAGGGAAACAAATTATTGGACAACGTGAGTCTCATTTCTAAATTCCTATCCCCTTTGGCCGAAGGGGATAATGTGTATGGAGAAGGGCCCATTCTTACTTTCAGAACTCTGTCGTTTTGCTGTTGGGGTGACTTGAGCCAGAGCCTTGTGTCGCCTTCATGACCACCTATGTGACTCTTGGAGGGGTGCAGCATCTGTGCCTTCCCTTGGGCTGCCGTGAGGAGACCGCTGCTGCTGAATATATCACTGTTCTGCTCTGAGACCGGAAGTGCCCGACCGCCATCTGTTCTCACCATCTTAGCCCCTTGGTCATATCTTCTCCATTCTACAGTGTCGTCCTCTTCCTTCCTGGCGAATTATTCTCACCAGCGTACAAACTACAGTATCTTGAAAAACTCTCTTTACTCACCCCATATCCATTCTCCAGTTTCCTTCTAAAAATCTCCCTGCACGCCATTTCTACTTCTTTACGTGTGTGTGTGTGTTTACTGTCTAATTTTGTTGGGATAGTGATTGATGGAGTAAGTCATCCCTTTTTAATGAGAAACCCAAAAACTAGTTGTTTGCAGGTGGTGAGAAGGGTGGGGTGAGGGACAGCAGAAGAAACTTAATTGGAGTTGTTTTCTGAGGCAAAGAGGGGATTTTGCTTTCAGAATAGGAGAAGGAAAAAGGAGGAAGTACGTCCGATTGTGGAGGCTCTTGAGGAGGGGAGTGAGGGCTGCCACTCCAGATGAAGCTGTGTGGCCTGGGGATCTCAGCACAGATTCCCAGCATCTCTGAACCCAGATTTCCTGCCTGCAAAGTGGAGTCACACATTTCTTTGGCCACGAATGCTATGACCTCATAGTTTTTTTTTTTTGAAGTATAGTTGATTCATAAGGTTGTGTTAATTTCTTCGGTACCATTTCTACTTCTTACCTTCCATTCACATTTCACTCTGTCCCGCACTGGCTCATGTCACACGGTGAAATGCCTGCATTGACGTCATCAGTGACTTCCTTCTTGCCAAATCCAGTGACTGCTTTTCATCCTCATCAGACATGATCTAGTAGCCTTGGAAGCCGTTGTGAAGTGTCGTTGCCCAGCTTCCCGCTCATACCTCGTAGGTGGTCGGTGCTCAGTGAATGTGTTGCTGCTGCTGAAAGGAATGAACCCACCAGTCCTGGTTTCATCACTTAGTGTCTGTGTGACTGACCTTAAGAAATTTACTTCAAGTCTCTAAACTGCAGTTTAGAGAAATGTGAGGAAATAAGGTTATCCACCTCCCAGGGTTGTGTGGTTTATAGTGCTTGGCAAACTGCCGACATAATAACAGACACTCAGTTGAGGTTCATCAAAGCCAGAAATGTACAGAAGCTTTAGTGTCTAAATATTACCACAAAGGAAAAATAGAATCTCCAGCAACCTCTCAGCTGGCAGATTGGCTCAGCTGTTCTTGCTCTTTGATCACTGACCGACTTCCTCGTCTTTCTTCTCCCTTGATGTTGGAGAGTCCGCCATCTTCCTGTCTGTCTGACGGCTTCCCCTCAGCCGCAGGCACCTTTTTCTGTGGCTGGTCCTGAGGTGATGTTGCCCACGGTCCCACTCTGGCTGTCTTTTACTCTGCTCGCACATTCTTTCTTTTCTCTGAGAGGTTACTTGCTCCTCTGGTTATCTCTGCTCTGAGCTTCAGCCACCATCTGTTCTAAACTTCTTAATTTCTAGTTCCCATTCCTTCCTAAACTCCAAACAGGCATTTTTGGTTGTTGTTACTGAGGTAAAATATACATTGAATTTTAGTGTACAGAAATTTGGTGTTCATGTTGATAAATTTTGACACTTTCATAAACTCATATTCACTACTCAAAACATAGAGCATTTTCATCATTATAGAAAGCTCTCTTATGCCCATTTTAGCTTCTAACTCCTCCTCCAGCAGCAACTGCTGTTCTGATTTCTGTCGTACTGGCTTTGTCTATCCTTAGACTTCATATAAATGGAATGGCTTCTTTCAGTAACATTTTTGAGATTCTTCTATGTAATTGCACATTCCAGAGTTCTCTTTTTTTCCTTTTGCTGAGTGGTATTCAGTTTTGTGAACGTAGTAATCTGCTTATCCATTCTTCCAGTGGTGGACATTGGAATTTCTTTCCAGATTTTTATCTGTTATAAGGAAGACTGCTATGAACAGTCTCATGTAACTCTTGGTGGACGTATGTTTCATATCTCTTGCATAAATACCTGGAAGGGGAATTGCTTTTACTTTCTAAGATGCTGCCAAACAGTTGTCCAAAGTGATTGAATATTTTAAACTATCGGTCGTGTATGTATAGAAGAGTTCCAGCTGTTCTAAATCCTCACCAACATTTGTGTTATCTTTTTATCCATTTCTTGCCATAATTTTATTTTTAATTATTGTTCAGTCGCTAAGTTGTGTCCGACTCTTCCAGATTGTGTGGACTGTGGCGCTCCAGGCTCCTCTGTCCTCCACCATCTCCTGGAATTTGCTCAGATTTGTGTCCTTTGAGTTGGGTGATGCTATGATTAAAAATTCCAAATATACACAAAAGAGAACAACAAATCCCTATGTGATTATCACTCATCAACTCTGCCATAATTTTCATCATTCCTTTCCACTCCACTTTTTTTTTGGCAGTGGAGATGTTTGTTGGAAAATTTTAAGGCAAATTTCAGATGCCATGTCATTTCAACCATAAATACTTAAGTGTTTTACACATTTTAAGGTAATTTAAAAAGTTAAAAGTTAAGGAATTTTCTTGTATACCACAGCGACATCATCACACTTAAAAAATCAGCAATGTGGGACTTACCTGGTAGTCCAGTGGTTAAGACTCCATGCTTCTGATACAAGGTACATGAGTTTGATCCTTGGTCCAGGAACTAAGATCCCCCATGCCACACGGTGTAGTCAAAAAAAATCAACAATATATCCTTAATGTCACCTAAAATCCAATTCTTATTAAATTTCCCCTGGCCATCTAAAAATGGTTTTATATTTTAGTTTGTCCCATGTATTTTGTTTCTTTCTTTACTGCTCTGTGTATTTTTTAATTGGCTTTAATATGATTGGACTATATCAATATGAATAACTTACCTGATCCATTGAGTTTCATGAAAAACTAACGAGTAGACACGCCAGTGATCTACTTGACAACAATGGCACCCACTCCAGCACTGTTGCCTGGAAAATCCCATGGACGGGGGAGCCTGGTGGGCCTCAGTCCATGGGGTTGCTGAGGGCCTGACACGACTGAGCGACTTCACTTTGACTTTTCACTTTCATGCACTGGAGAAGGAAATGGCAACCCACTCTAGTGTTCTTGCCTGGGGAATCCCAGGGATGAGGGAGCCTGGTGGGCTGCCATCTATGGGGTCGCACGGAGTCAGACACGACTGAAGTGACTTAGTAGCAACCTCTAAATGTGAATTTATTTTCACTCTGTGTGTCTCTGCTTACATTATTATCCTAGAATGTCCTTTTTCTCATTTGAATATTGGCATGTTTTTCAAGGCCCATTTAAATCCACATTTTAAAAAAATTTGACTCTTTCTTACTGATGTGTTGGACTTCTGGATACGAGTCATTTGTTAGATAATCTGTAAAGCTGAGTACTTTTCCCATTCAGGGGTTTGCCTGTTTCTTTTCTTAATAGAGTCTTTTGAAGAGAAGGCATTTCTTTCTGTCCAGTTTATCAACTCTTCCTTTTATGCCTCGTGCTTTTCGTGTCACGCTAGTGTTACAGCCAAAGAGCCTCTTAACCTGGACAAACTATGAACGGTACAACTCTACAAGCCTACAACTTACTTTGTCTTACTTCAGATCCATTCTTTGTTAATATTATAGGAAAACAAAAGTTACTATTTATTAACCATCTCCTATATTGACATGTTCTTAAATGCCTTACCTGTATTCTGTAACTCTTACCGTAATTTACAAGGTGGATAGCATTCCTCTTTCAGATAAGGAAACTGAGTTTCAAAAGAATAAGTCACTCAATATTATACATTCCACAAGTTAGTAGGGCAGGGGCCCAAAGAGAGGTCTTTCAGGTTTCAAAGCAGTTCTTTTTTCCTCTTCTGTACTCTGCTTCTTCCCCTGGTAGTACTGTATATCTGTTATCACCGTTGTTTAAGCTAGAATCCTCAAAGCCAGTTTTTCTTTTAACATTTAATATGCTTTTTTTTAAAAAAAAGTGTTTATTTCTGTGGCTGTGTCGTGCAGGGCATGGACTCTAATTGGTGGTGTGTGGGCTTCAGGAGTTGCAGTGCACAGGCTTAGTTGCCCCGGAGCATGTGGGATCTTGGTTCCCTGGCCAGGGGTTGAACCTGTGTCCCTACATTGCAAGGCAGATTCTTAACCACTGGACCAAAAAGTCCCTAATGTGCTTTTTTATTTTAGAATACTTTTAGATTTACACACAGAGCCATTTCTGAATATTGTTGCTCCTCACTGCTACATTCTCTTAGCAACAAGTCACCAAGAGCTGAAGGTTCTCCCTGGGAAATCCTCTGTCTACGTCTCTTTTGAAAAGGCTCTCATTTTCACCTCCAAATACTGCACAAACCTCTTCCCAGCTTCTAGTCAATCTCTGATGCCAGCAGTAGGCTTTCTAAAGCATAAATCCAATAAGTTTAAAAAAAAAAAAAAGTTAAATTTTCTGATGGCCCTTTGTTGCCTCCAAGATAAGTTCAGAACTCTGGCAGAGCCGCGACATGTCGGGCCGCAGTGTGTGCTGCCTCTCCTCCCCAGTTCACCCCCCTTTCAGTCCTTCTGAGCCATTTATATTAACCAAGGTAGATCTCCGGCCTCCGCCCAAGGGTTGTTTTCTGTTCTCCCCTCCCCACTTACTCCACTCATCCTGCAAAACTCAGAGGCTTTCTTGGGTTTTCCACACCAGTTTGTTGTTTTTCCCTGCTTTCAGTGGCTCCTAGAAGACAGGAATGTCTGTGTCTTTGGGATATGGGGAGGTTTGGGGCTTCTTTGGCATAGTTTTGATTTCTAAATACATTTAATTTTCACCAATGTCTTTTTACAATGCTTTTAAAAATCAGAAACACACAAAACAAATAAGACCTTTTATTTTCATCAAGGGCTTCCCGGGTGGCTCAGTGGTAAAGAATCTGTCTGCCAGTGTAGGAGATGCCGATTCAGTCCCTGAGTTGGGAAGATCCCCTGGAAGAGGACATGGCTACCCACTGCAGCATTCTGCCTGGAGAATCCCATGAGCAGAGGAGCCTGGTGGACTGCAGTCCGTGGGGTCGCGAAGAGTCAGGCATGATGTAGCGACTGAGTGTGTATTTTCATTGAAAAGAAAAATCAGATAGTACTAAGATTCTATGTAAATGCAGTGATGCCATCTCTGAGTCCCCCTGCCCATGGCAGCCACTTTCAGCTTTACTGTTTCTTCATGTTCAGTTGCAGACAACATCTTTTGACTTCCTGCTGAAATAGATGAATGATTTTAACACTAGTTCTCCAACCAGTTAGTTACTCCTTTCCTGTTGCTCTGATATCACGTTTTTGTGGTCCTAGTATACACCAGGACACAGGCACACACACACATCCACCTGCAAAAGAGTTGTTTCCATATCTGAATCCTCAATTATTTCATGTGCTCCTCAAGCATCAGACTTTATCTCTGCTGCCACATCTGAACCCAGCATAATACCTGCCTCATAATGAAAACTGGCATTTTTAAAGGTACCGTTGTCATTTAGTATCCACTGGGGTTGGTTCCAGGACCCACTGGGAATACCAGAATCCTAGGATTCTCAAGTCCCATAGTCAGCCCTCCATATCTGCAGACATAGAAGTGGAAACTGTGATTCAGTCCTTGAATGTATTTCCCTACCAAACAGCTAATTAGCATACACTTGGTTATATTGGACCCAGCGTTTTAGGAGACTTCCATTGTAAACCCTGCTCCTGCCAACTCCCTTGCCACTTTCTAAGATCTCAACCCCATGGACTAATACGATAAAAGGACTCTGATGGAACCAAAGCATACTGTTTCTTAACAAAGCTTTTTTTAGTTAAGCGGCCCCAAATGAAATAGTATCAACATCAGTGAAATAGGAAGGAGGTATGAGAAAAGGAGACAGTTCCAAGCTCATTACTAAAATGTCAGAATAACTTTTCACATTTGGTCTCATGATTAGATTGAGTCTCCTGAGCACTAAAGATTCTTGAGAGGGGTGCTTCCCTGGGAGTCCAGTGCTTAAGACTCCGTGCTTCTACTGCAGGGAAGCATGAGTTTGATCTGCAGCGGGGGAACTAAGATCCCACGTGCTGTGTGGCACAGTCAAATAAAAATAAAGATTTTCTTGGGAGCCCACCAAGATGCTAACACTTTCTGTTCCAAAGAGCCCACAGCCTGGTGTGCTTGGCCTTGCTTGCCAGCCAGCCGTCAGCCACACTTCCTGGCTGCAGGCTCTGCCCTTCGAGTGAGAACTGACAAGCAATTGCTCGATACCCAACAGCAATATCTGTCAAGTAAACACAAGACTCGACTCAATGAACATCTTTTGATTATTAATTTCTTGATTGTGGGCAGTGAGGTACGAAGTAGATTGTAAGTTTTATTTTCTGGATTGAGACTAAACAATTCCAATTTCGTTTCTACAGGCAATTGCAGGAGATAAAAGTGATGAATGGTTTGCTGCACAAAAGAAACCAAAGGCAACAGGTTAATTGAAGACATCACATGCAACAAGCCTTGGTGATTCTTGCCCAGCACCCGTGAGGCCTGATGTGTGCATTACACAATGAATGCTCTCACAACTTGGTGGTTTCCTGTACAGGCAGAGAGGCTGGGGTGGTGACGATGCATGTATTTTCATCTTTAAAAGCTCTGATGTATTTTAGAAAATGCTGTCATCATCAGTTCGTTTAAAGAACTCTTGCTGTCATCTGCGCTGTCACTGCCAGGGTACATTCTGTGAGTAACTCTATTAGATTAGTTGTAAATTCTTCTCCAGGCTGGGACAGCTGTATGGAACATGACCTTTGATTGAGGGTTGAGGGAACTTTGATAAGCATGTAGGTTTCATGAGAACAACTAAATCCAGATAAATCCAAATCAGTTACTTATAGCAGGAGTCCTTCCAGGACCTGGAGACAGTATGCTTTTCTAATGTCTTACTCTGGCAGGCCTTGACATATAAAAACTTTTAAAGAAATTTTGTGTCTTAAACCGAAAGATTTAGTTGGCATTCCGACATTCCTTGCTTTAAATTTTTTAGTCAGAAAAAAAACAGAAGGATGTAATGTGTAATGTTGCTACTCGCCTGGCTCTGTGTTAGTTTCTCTCTTTC
The DNA here is from genome assembly GCA_006410615.1 of Neotragus moschatus. Lineage (NCBI taxonomy): Eukaryota > Metazoa > Chordata > Mammalia > Artiodactyla > Bovidae > Neotragus > Neotragus moschatus. Next base: position 2,440,260 of record SJYA01002500.1, read on the forward strand.
TCTCTCTCTATATATATGTGTATTTTTTTTGCTTTTAATCCTCTTAAGAGACCATGTTAGATTTCTTAGAGATGGATTAGATAATCTCTTCAGTATGAAAAGCTATTAAAATATTTTCTTGTTATTTTCTTTTTGATTCTGCAGAACAAGTCACTTTATCACTGGAAACAAGTTGTGCATGTTTATTATGAAATGTGTTTTGGAAATTATGCTTCTGAAATCAAGCTGTTATAACTAATTTGTAAGAATCATTATTTAAAGGTGGTGGTCAGTTTCACACTTTAGGGAAGAAACTAAGGAGACTGGAAAGGACTGACTCAGAAGTTACCAGTTCCTGCACAATATACATGAAATTACTTGTAAATCATAGCCTCTAAAACCAATGCAAACCAAACTATGTTCCGCCTGTCCATAATTGGTTCACCTTTTTCCTATGCATGGGGAAATTATTATATGAATTTTGAATAATCAAGTAAATGCCTCGTCTGTCTTCTTTAGACTATGATTCATTAATTCTCAGATTTTTCTGTTAGATTTTTAAGTAATTCTTGATGTTTCTCTCTAGTAATGCTGTTTTCCTGAAAAGAAACTATACTTTTCCCAGTGTTAGACTGCTTTGTTGTAGCTTTCTATTTTGCAAGGCATGTGGAATCTTTGTTCTCTGACAAGGATCGAACGCACGCCCCCTGCAGTGGAAGTATGCAGTCTTAACCACTGGAACACTAGGGAAGTTCCTGATGTGGCCTTCTAAGATTGTTATAGTAAAACAAGTGGTTTATGTTAAGTACTAAACAGATGCTAGATTCCTCTTTATCTTACCCCCAATTTTTTCACTTAAATGTTGCACTCTGCACAAGAGAGCTCTGCACAAGAGAACTAAATGCTGTTTAGCTATCTGGGACATTTTAGCTTTATGATATCAGCCTCCTTTTATTTCTCTCATTGCCTGTCATTTTTCCTTTGTTGCAGTCTTTAATATTTTATTCATCCTAAAACCATTTATTCTACCACTTTCACCTTTTGTCAAGCAGTCCAGAAGTTGACTTCTGCACAGGCAGCTGCTAATTTTAAACCAGAAGTTATTACTTTCCCTCCCCTGGGGATGTAAAGGTTTAAAGATGGTTTTGTCCACACTGGTGTTTTTAAGCAGATGAAATTGGAAAGTTCCTCCGTTTCTCCAGAGTTGTTTTCAGAGTAGTGATTTTGCTTTTCTGACCTTCAGGGTTGTGGTCCTAATATATTAAGTTGAAGTTCAAATCTCTCTTGGGTTTAAATCCAGAGAGACTGTGATATGGGAGTTCTCCCAGGTTAGCCTGGAGAGTTAGTATGAAATCCCCATTTGTCTGACATTGGGATGGAATTAGCAAAGCTAGGGACTTGCTCCTTAATGTGACTTTCTGCCTCTCTCACCTGTCCCACGATGTCACTGTGGTCTAGCAGAGTTTCCAGGAGGATTCCCCCTTGTCCACTGAGATTTATGATAGAAGTTGCTGGGAAATTTCAGTTTTGTCTAAGATAGCTTTCCTTTACCCTTGAGAAATCTGTAGAAAACTTATTACTCTGTCCTTAAAGAGAAGTAAAGAAGCACCCTTGCCTCAGACCCTTTATAAGGTAATAGAGTCAGTAGTTCAAAAATAAAAACAGAATAAAACGGTACTGAAAAGCCTTGTTCCTCCCCATCCATCCCATACCCCTTTCTCCTTATTAAGCATACACATATGTTCTTTTTCTCCCAAAAGTTTAGCACACTGTGTATACTATACCATACTTAAAAAATGTGTTCTGCAGTTGCTGTCTAGAGTCCTTATAATTTATTGAGTTTTATAATGATTTACAGAATGGTATGACTATCTACTACAGCACCTAAAATGACAACGTATTTTGGAACAAGGTGTTCTATTATTATTTTTACTATTAATTCACATTTAATGTGAATCATGGTCCTAAAAGCATCAAAATGTATTCATCGTATCTTCCAGAGACAACAGCACCTTTGTACAGCGTGGGTCTTGTCCAGTTTATAGTTAAGAGGAAGTCCTTTATAGTCACTGTGGTATCCTGAGTACACGTGATTCTTAGGTAGTGCGGTTAGTCTGTAGCAACTTTCTGAAAAGATGTGAACACAAGTTCTTAAAGGAGATACCCGGCCAGATCTGGTTTCCTTTACCCTTTGAGGTCTTTATGGTTGTTGCTTCTGTTGTTAAATAGTCCTCCGTGAACTGGAGCTGGCCTGAAATCATGAGCTGGGAAAATAGTTTGAGGAGAGTATTGGGAAATTCCATACCACAGCTGACTTTCTTCTCTGGAATGTCTTTAATAATATGATTTAGCACTCCTGTCTCAGGGCACCACTGTGCATTGATGACTCCATGAAAACACTAAGAAGAAACGCTGAGGTTAGGTGCCTTAGGCCCGGCACAGGTCAAGGGATGTGTTGTGTTCCCCAAACAAATCCCACTTACATATGTAGACACACTGTCCCACAAACATCCCCAAGCAGAACCAAGGCTAGCTAAGGGACTGGTCCCAAGAAAAATCTGGTTGCATGGTCTTAAATGTGTCTTTCAGAGTCTGGGATTTTGAAACCATCCATTCCAGTGTTTCTCAGCTGCCGTGTTGTGATGCATCAATTCATCAATTTCAAAGTGTGACTTCCCTCAAAACATTAACTTCACCAGGCCTGTGTTCAGTAGGGGCTTTTGGTAGTGAGACTTGACTTCAGCTTTTTGAAAGACCAGGCCCCATCCCCACCCCCAACCCTATCAGTTCAGTTCAGTTCAGTTCAGTTGTGCAGTCGTGTCTGACTTTTTCCAATCACAGCACACCAGGCCTTCCTGTCCATCACCAACTCCCGGAGTTCACTCAAACTCAAGTCCATTGAAGTCGGTGATACCATTCAGCCATCTCATCCTCTGTTGTCCCCTTCTCCTCCTGTCCCCAATCCCTCCCAGCATCAGAGTCTTTTCCAATGAGTCAACTCTTCGCATGAGTGGCCAAAGTACTGGAGTTTCAGCTTTAGCATCATTCCTTCCAAAGAACACTAAGGGCTGATCTCCTTTAGAATGGACTGGTTGGATCTTGCAGTCCAAGGGACTCTCAAGAGTCTTCTCCAACACCACAGTTCAAAAGCATCAATTCTTCGGTGCTCAGCTTTCTTCACAGTCCAACTCTCACATCCATACGTGACCACTGAAAAAACCATAGCTTTGACTAGATGGACCTTTGTTGGCAAAGTAATGTCTCTGCTTTTCAATATGATATATAGGTTGGTCATAACTTTCCTTCCAAGGAGTAAGCATCTTTTAATTTCATGGCTGCAGACGCCATCTGCAGTGATTTTGAAGCCCCCCAAAATGAAGTCTGACACTGTTTCCCCATCTATTTGCCATGAAGTGATGGGACCGGATGCCATGATCTTCGTTTTCTGAATGTTGAGCTTTAAGCCAACTTTTTCACTCTCCTCTTCCACTTTCATCAAGAGGCTTTAGGTTAATAGTGAATCAACAGTCCCAGGAGAGAGAAGGGGCCTCAAACTCCTTTCCTTCCTTCTCCCCCTCCCCCTTCCCAGAGGCTGAACCTCAGGAGAATGGTCTCACTAGCCTCAAGTCAGAGCGTGATTCTGCCCCAGCTCCTCTGCTTCTGCTGAATATCTACATACGCTCTGGGGAAAAGGAGGGCTGGGAACTCAGTCCTACAGAAAGCCAGTTTTGACAGAACTTTCCCCTCAAGAAGAGATCCTTATCATACATTTTGGATACCTCCCCCCAGGACTCTCACTTTTTATCACACAGACACCATTCATCAGTTGTGCAACAGTCACTACCATGCAGTTAAAGTGATTTATTGAGGTCTCAGCTATGGTGGTTGTTACAGCCTCAGGATATTTCAGCCCTCAAAAGGTCTTTAAAGTGCCTCCTTCCCTACTGGAGCTGCCCTGCTACTCTGTCCTCCCTAACCAGCTTCATTTTTTTTTAGTTCTTCCACTTTGGCAATGTAGATCCTCATGGCATCCATCTTGGACATCCCTTTATTTTCATTCCATGCCTCCCACTTGGCCTTGGCTTTCAGGTCGGTGGCAGGTGGGGCCGGGATGTTGCAGTCGCCCTGGGTGGCCTGTTTGTAATAGCTATACACCAACAATTTCTCCTGATCGCTCACTGGCCCCTTCAATTGCTTGATGGCAGCGCAGGCCATCTCAAACTCCACTTGGCACATTGAGGGTACTGAGGCTGGGCACTTCTGTCCTTTCTAGGTGGTGTCTGGCACTAGAAGCTGGAGGCTGGAGAGTTAGAAACATTCGAGGCTGGTGATTAAGGCCGGGAAGGTGGGAAAGGGAGACAAGACAATGTGTGGGAAGGACAGAGGATATGCGTGGGTTTTCTTACAGTACAGATTACAAACGGGGCCCCCTTGGATTAGATCTCCCACACAAGCGTTCTGGCTCGCACCATGCATTTTCTGCAAAGGACAACCGTTAACATTTCAAAGGTGTTTCTGATGCCAGAAAATAATAGAGCAACTGCTGCTGTCAGAAGGAAGAATGCTGAGGACCACGCGTGTTGGAGTGGGACAGGAGCCCCACTGCGGGGAAGGAAGGCTCTCAGGGAGTGGTGTGTCCATGTAGGTTAGTGGGCAGCCTGGGGAGGGGTATTTAGTGAGAGTGAACAGTGGCGGGGGTCGCATTACAGGATGTTGGAGAATGCGAGGCCAAGGACAGAGCTAACGGGAAGGACCAACTGGAACCCAGGAAACGGGAATTGCACTGACTCCTGGCCCCGCGAGGCGGGGACTGGGGTGGGCGGTCCTTTGGGAGCGGGGCCCAGGGAGAGGAAGGGGTGGAGCACGGGTACCAGCCTGTTCGTTGATGGAAGGACTCCGGTCGATAGGGGGCGCTGTGGGCCTGGCGGTCCTAACGCCGCCGGCGGTTAAGTGGGACCGCGCGTGCGCGCGGGGCCGGGTCTGTACCGCCCGGAGCCCGAGCTGAGACTGCGGGCTGGGGCCGAGGCACGGCCTATTGTCCCGCCCCCCGGAGCCGCCCATTGTGCCGTGACGCTTACGTCGCCCTCACCGCTGAGAAGGAGGGGCGGCCCGTGCCGCCGCGGAGTCGCCGCCATGGACCTAGGTGGGTGTTCGGCTTCCCAGGCCCGGACCCACGTGGGCTGCGTCCCACAACCGTTGACCAGGCCGTGCTGAGCGGGCCTGGGCTCAGGGAGGCCTCTGGGCCGGGGAGGGAGTAGGGAAGACGAGGGTGTCCTGGAGACCGGGGGTCGGGAGGCCGGGCTCTAGCCCACCACTCCTCCGCCCGCCGCTAGCCAGCTCCGGGCCCCTTTCCACGTGAAGGGCCCAGCGGATGAGAAGTTTGAGTTCCCGAGAGTTGTCAGGTTCGGGCACGTGCTTTGGAAAAGGCCGGGCTCTGGGAGCGCCTGAGAGAATCCGCTTGGATCCATGACAGTCTCATTCATTGAATGTCTGCTGAGTTCTTGATCAAGTGTCTGACTCTTGAGGTACTCCTGGATAGAAAGAGATGATACCATATCCGTTTCACAGAGTGGGCAACTTTTCACTGAGGTCACGTGTGTACAGGGTCGAGCCTGGTGCCTTTGCGCAGGACTATCGTTCTTCAGACCGGCAGTTGTGGGCGCCGGTTGCAGCAGCCGAGGTGGCACGTGCCCCTTGAATACTCAGAGGCCAAGTCTGGGAGAAGGGAGTGGGGAGCTGGTATAAATTTGCAGTTGCTTGCCCAGCGCCACCCTCCTCCCGCCAGACGTGCTCTTAAGGGCCTGAGACCTGGAGGCTGTCCTGGAAGAGCTGGGGTGAGGCTTCCTAAGGTGTGCTAGTAATAGGAGGCCGTAGAGGAATGTTCTAGACCCTGCCCCCAACCAGCTCCTCCATGGTGGGTGGGTAGAGTTGGAAGAGTTTGGAGCCTGCGGCTGTGGCGATCTCTCTCCCAGCCATACCGCTTTGGAGTTCCGACATCCTGAGCAAATTGCTTCTGAGTCTTAATGTTCCCACATCTGAAACAGGAATGGTCCTCAAAAGGTCGATGTGACCATCAAAAGAGATCTTATATGCATACCAACCAGCACAGTGCCTGGTACAGAGTAAGCACTTAATCAACATAAGGAGTGGGCACTCACAAGCACCAGTTAACCATAAGTGATAAAACACTTGGGATTTGTCCAGCTATTAACTGCTCTGGGACTTACTCCTTCAAGTAACACACATGTCTCTGGAAGGTGAGTTTCCGGTTCCAAACATCTCACCTGAGCGGATAGTGCAATAAAATTAAATTTACAGAGTCAGAAGGGAGCCTATTTGGGGGCCCTGGCAGAGCAGCCTGAGCCAGAAAGAAGGCCCAGAACCCCCAGGGAGACTCCTCAGCAACCCAGCTCTTCCTGGGAGTCTGCCTCCGCCACTGCACAACCAGGTGGAATGCCCTCAGGAACAGTGGATTTACGCTCCTAGTGGAAAGGGCAGGATAGAACCCTGGCCCATGAAGATGGAGAAGCTGTGTCCTTGCAGGCACGAGGTACTGGCCCTGAGAAAGAGGGGAGAAATCAGGAATATTGAAGAGTTTGTACAGTGATTTAGTTTCTCAGCCAAAGGAAACACACCTTCAGGAGCTCTGTGCCATGTGTCCGAGCTGGAGGAAGGCAAAGAATAGGGGCAAGATTCTAGTTCTGCCAACGGTGGAAAGGTTTGGGGGAACTGGAGTTCATCAAGCACCTAATCAGGGATTTTTTTTTTGGTTGCACCCAGTCTTGGTTGTGACATGGGAGATCTTTTAGGTGTGGCATGTGGGATCTGGTTGCCTGACCAGGGATTGAACCCTGCCTGGCCCTCTGCATCGGGAGCCTGGAGTTGTAACCATTGGACCACCAGGGAAGTCTCAGGCTCTTTGTTCTGACCCTTATTGTTGTTCAGTTGCTCAGTCATGTCAGACTCATTGTAGCTATATCTTATTTAACCCTTAGCAGCCCTGAGAGATGGGTTTGGGAGCCAACAATGGGCACAGACCCAATGCCAAGGGCTTGACTAGTATATACTGTTAATATTTGACCCTCACAGTCATAATGTGCAGTCTGTATTATGCCCACCTATGCAGAAGGGAAGCTCAAAGAAGTAATCTGTCCAAGATGATACTGCTTTTGAATGGCTAATATATGTCTGTCTAAACATCCCCTTCCTTGCTAAGTCTATGTTGACTCATGGCTCACTGAAGGAAGGACTCTTCTGAATCAAGCGCAATCTTTTTAATCTATTTTCCTCTTGGTTTCTAACAAAAGAAACCAGGACCCTTAGCAGCTTATTCTCTTTGATGGAAAAAGTTGTGGGAATTGAATTGTTTCCTTAAAAGGCAGACCATTTGAAATCCATTTGCAAGACAAGATTTTTAGAGAAAAGTAGGGAGGCAGGACTTGTCTGAGTGCTGCTGTACCCACAGCCGTGGTCCAGGCCCCTCCTAGTCTGTATTGTTACTTAGAAGCTCAGTGTTGTGTCCGGCAGTACAGACTTGGTGGCTGCTGTAGTTTGGTCCTGTCCTTGTGTTTTCTTTCTCTCAGCACTTCCTCCCCAAAGCCTCTGCTGGTCCATCCTTTGCTGGAGGGCCTCACCTCCAGGCAGACTCTTTTGAGTGGCATTTCAAGGCTGACTTTCCAGCCCTCTGTTTCCATTCAGTCAGTTCAGTCTCTTTGAGACCCCATGAATCACAGCATGCCAGGCCTCCCTGTCCATCACCAACTCCTGGAGTTCACCCAAACTCAAGTCCATTGAGTCTGTGATGCCATCCAGCCGTCTCATCCTCTGTTGTCCCCCTCTCCTCCTGCCCCCAATCCCTCCCAGCATCAGAGTCTTTTCCAATGAGTCAACTCTTTGCATGAGGTGGCCAGAGTACTGGAGTCTCAGCTTCAACATCCATCCTTCCAATGAACACCCAGGGCTGATCTCCTTCAGAATGAACTGGTTGGATCTCCTTGCAGTCCAAGGGACTCTCAAGAGTCTTCTCCAACACCACAGTTCAAAAGCATCAATTCTTTGGCGCACAGCTTTCTTCA
>SJYA01002500.1:2448991-2474445 GCA_006410615.1 Neotragus moschatus
CCTAGGTGGGTGTTCGGCTTCCCAGGCCCGGACCCACGTGGGCCGCGTCCCACAACCGTTGACCAGGCCGTGCTGAGCGGGCCTGGGCTCAGGGAGGCCTCTGGGCCGGGGAGGGAGTAGGGAAGACGAGGGTGTCCTGGAGACCGGGGGTCGGGAGGCCGGGCTCTAGCCCACCACTCCTCCGCCCGCCGCTAGCCAGCTCCGGGCCCCTTTCCACGTGAAGGGCCCAGCGGATGAGAAGTTTGAGTTCCCGAGAGTTGTCAGGTTCGGGCACGTGCTTTGGAAAAGGCCGGGCTCTGGGAGCGCCTGAGAGAATCCGCTTGGATCCATGACAGTCTCATTCATTGAATGTCTGCTGAGTTCTTGATCAAGTGTCTGACTCTTGAGGTACTCCTGGATAGAAAGAGATGATACCATATCCGTTTCACAGAGTGGGCAACTTTTCACTGAGGTCACGTGTGTACAGGGTCGAGCCTGGTGCCTTTGCGCAGGACTATCGTTCTTCAGACCGGCAGTTGTGGGCGCCGGTTGCAGCAGCCGAGGTGGCACGTGCCCCTTGAATACTCAGAGGCCAAGTCTGGGAGAAGGGAGTGGGGAGCTGGTATAAATTTGCAGTTGCTTGCCCAGCGCCACCCTCCTCCCGCCAGACGTGCTCTTAAGGGCCTGAGACCTGGAGGCTGTCCTGGAAGAGCTGGGGTGAGGCTTCCTAAGGTGTGCTAGTAATAGGAGGCCGTAGAGGAATGTTCTAGACCCTGCCCCCAACCAGCTCCTCCATGGTGGGTGGGTAGAGTTGGAAGAGTTTGGAGCCTGCGGCTGTGGCGATCTCTCTCCCAGCCATACCGCTTTGGAGTTCCGACATCCTGAGCAAATTGCTTCTGAGTCTTAACGTTCCCACATCTGAAACAGGAATGGTCCTCAAAAGGTCGATGTGACCATCAAAAGAGATCTTATATGCATACCAACCAGCACAGTGCCTGGTACAGAGTAAGCACTTAATCAACATAAGGAGTGGGCACTCACAAGCACCAGTTAACCATAAGTGATAAAACACTTGGGATTTGTCCAGCTATTAACTGCTCTGGGACTTACTCCTTCAAGTAACACACATGTCTCTGGAAGGTGAGTTTCCGGTTCCAAACATCTCACCTGAGCGGATAGTGCAATAAAATTTAATTTACAGAGTCAGAAGGGAGCCTATTTGGGGGCCCTGGCAGAGCAGCCTGAGCCAGAAAGAAGGCCCAGAACCCCCAGGGAGACTCCTCAGCAACCCAGCTCTTCCTGGGAGTCTGCCTCCGCCACTGCACAACCAGGTGGAATGCCCTCAGGAACAGTGGATTTACGCTCCTAGTGGAAAGGGCAGGATAGAACCCTGGCCCATGAAGATGGAGAAGCTGTGTCCTTGCAGGCACGAAGTACTGGCCCTGAGAAAGAGGGGAGAAATCAGGAATATTGAAGAGTTTGTACAGTGATTTAGTTTCTCAGCCAAAGGAAACACACCTTCAGGAGCTCTGTGCCATGTGTCCGAGCTGGAGGAAGGCAAAGAATAGGGGCAAGATTCTAGTTCTGCCAACGGTGGAAAGGTTTGGGGGAACTGGAGTTCATCAAGCACCTAATCAGGGATTTTTTTTTTGGTTGCACCCAGTCTTGGTTGTGACATGGGAGATCTTTTAGGTGTGGCGTGTGGGATCTGGTTGCCTGACCAGGGATTGAACCCTGCCTGGCCCTCTGCATCGGGAGCCTGGAGTTGTAACCATTGGACCACCAGGGAAGTCTCAGGCTCTTTGTTCTGACCCTTATTGTTGTTCAGTTGCTCAGTCATGTCAGACTCATTGTAGCTATATCTTATTTAACCCTTAGCAGCCCTGAGAGATGGGTTTGGGAGCCAACAATGGGCACAGACCCAATGCCAAGGGCTTGACTAGTATATACTGTTAATATTTGACCCTCACAGTCATAATGTGCAGTCTGTATTATGCCCACCTATGCAGAAGGGAAGCTCAAAGAAGTAATCTGTCCAAGATGATACTGCTTTTGAATGGCTAATATANACAATGGGCACAGACCCAATGCCAAGGGCTTGACTAGTATATACTGTTAATATTTGACCCTCACAGTCATAATGTGCAGTCTGTATTATGCCCACCTATGCAGAAGGGAAGCTCAAAGAAGTAATCTGTCCAAGATGATACTGCTTTTGAATGGCTAATATATGTCTGTCTAAACATCCCCTTCCTTGCTAAGTCTATGTTGACTCATGGCTCACTGAAGGAAGGACTCTTCTGAATCAAGCGCAATCTTTTTAATCTATTTTCCTCTTGGTTTCTAACAAAAGAAACCAGGACCCTTAGCAGCTTATTCTCTTTGATGGAAAAAGTTGTGGGAATTGAATTGTTTCCTTAAAAGGCAGACCATTTGAAATCCATTTGCAAGACAAGATTTTTAGAGAAAAGTAGGGAGGCAGGACTTGTCTGAGTGCTGCTGTACCCACAGCCGTGGTCCAGGCCCCTCCTAGTCTGTATTGTTACTTAGAAGCTCAGTGTTGTGTCCGGCAGTACAGACTTGGTGGCTGCTGTAGTTTGGTCCTGTCCTTGTGTTTTCTTTCTCTCAGCACTTCCTCCCCAAAGCCTCTGCTGGTCCATCCTTTGCTGGAGGGCCTCACCTCCAGGCAGACTCTTTTGAGTGGCATTTCAAGGCTGACTTTCCAGCCCTCTGTTTCCATTCAGTCAGTTCAGTCTCTTTGAGACCCCATGAATCACAGCATGCCAGGCCTCCCTGTCCATCACCAACTCCTGGAGTTCACCCAAACTCANGGGGGGGAGGGAAGTACTCAATGGGCCAGTGCAGACCAGCTCACACCAGGGGCCCTTCATAATGCCCGGAATCCCCAGGGTCCAGAGGCAGCTGCATCACACACCAGGCTTGCTCTGAATTTCAGTGTCAGCCAAAAGAAACTGCAGCCCACTTTTGGGTGTCCACTTAGTCCTGCCAAGGACACCGAAGCCAGATCAGTTCCATAAAATGCGTGCCAGGCCCCATGCTTGATGTTAGGGTCCCAATATAGTCAAGAGAGGCTTGTCAACATCACGCCCTCTTGCTCCTCCGCTTATCCTTTCAGGAAAGCAGCACAGTGTACCCCGGAGGGGAAGAATGGAAACTCTCAGAGCCCCACTTTCTTCATCTACCATAGAGGGCTAACAGTCTAATTATCACCTCTGATTGCTTGCGTGTGTGCTAAGTCACTTTAGTCGTGTCTGACTCCTTGAAACCCCATGGACTGTAGCCCACCAGGCTCCTCTGCCCATGGGATCCTCCAGGCAAGAATACTGGAGTGGGTTGCCGTTTCCTCCTCCAGGGGATCTTCCCAACCCAGGGGTCAAACGCTTGTCTCCTGCAGCTCCTGTATTGCAGGCAGATACTTTACCGCTGAGCAACCAGGGAACTCATGTCCATTTCTAAAAATTTCGAATGACTATTAGAAAGCTGTGAGTTTTTAAACCAAGCACCTGTCACCCGGTAGGTCCTTGGGAATGACTCGTTACCCACTCTGCATTCCCATTTCTCTTCCTTGTTGGGTGAGTTTTTTTATGGGGGGAAAAAGCAGATCGAGGAAGAAATTAAGAGGCTGTTTTGAGAGTCTCTGCTTTTGTGACATCAAAATAATGAATACAGCCCTCTCTGGGCACTATTAGGACAAATACCCAGTTGATGGAGCTACTCTCATTTCTTTAAACAGTCTTTATGTTGTATTGTATATTGGTTTTTATCTTTTTAAAAAAAATTTATTATTTTACCATGCCAGGTCTTAGTTGCGCCATGTGGGATCTAGTTCCCTGACCAGGGATCAAACCCAGGCTCCTTGCACTGGGAGTCTGGAGTTTTAGCCACTGGATTACCAGGGAAGTCCCTGGTTTTTATCTTCAATGAACTAGCGGCAGAACCTCTGACAAATGCTGGAGAAGCCCTGAAGGCTAGGGGATCACCAGTAAGGAGGACCAGAAGTTTCAGATGTCATTCCTCCCTACACTGTGACAGCAGGTGGCAGGAGGGTGGCAGGTGAGGCAACGAAGGGGAGGAAAAGGGGGAATCTGATGGTCAGGGTGCCCAGTTCAACAAGAGAAACGAGCGACTTGGTGGCTGTCGGGAGGCAATTACCTGGGCAATGGGCACAAGGACAAGCAGGATGAACACATGGTGTGTGATCATGAGGCGGTTTTTGCTCAGGAAGTTTCGAAAAATGGTGAGCGAATGTCTGCTGCTCTGGTCCCCGGCTCGATACCATTCACAGAGGTACATGGCGTAGGTGTCATAGATCATGTAGGGAATCAAAAACCAGACATACTCTCGGGCAAGCCAGTGCCTGAAAGAAATCATATACACGGTCCAGGAAGTAATCACGGGTATCAACTATGAAGGCTCACAGCCAGCCTCCACTTAAACACATTAGCTTTGGCTTTGTACTTCATCAGCTGTCTTGACCCCAGTACTTTACAGTGAAGATGCTGGAACTGACAGGGCAAGTGAACAACTTTCTTTAAATTTATGGGGCAAACTTCTAAGTGCCAAAGGCTTAGAAAGCAAGGATCCCTCAGCACCCTGTGTTTCAGTGACTTGCCATCACTATTTGCCGACTCATTTGTAATGGGTTTTCTGGTACTGCAATACAGGCTGACTTTGAGGTAGATACCTCTACCAATGATTCAGTGGCCCCACCAAGAAACTGGTTTGGAAGGTGGCCCACATCCCAAATCCAATATTTCCAGTTTAACTCCACTTGTTACTCAGCAGTTGAGTTTCTCTTACATCTATTTGCAACCCTACTTGAGGGAGTTTCTGAGAACTAGCCCTGGCCATTTTCTCTATAACGGCACAGTTGAACTCAGTGTCACTTGTTAAGAAAAATGTGTCTGGAAATGAGCCCAGATCTCAAGGACTATCGTACATCGGACAGATACCCAAAGAGAACCCAGGACAAAAGACAAGTGTTCCCATTTACTTGTCCAAAGGGGTTGAATCAATATTTGCTAAGTCAAAATGATAGTTTTATCACTGTCCCAGAGCAGATTTGAAGGGAAGTCTCTACATAATTTTGGAAATTTTGGTTCCAAAAGAGCCATTCTACAGAAAATATATGTGAGAAAAAATTAAAATGGTGTACTATCTTGAGGAGGATTAGACTCACCAAATCAGCTAAGTTTAACAGCATGCCCACGTGTTAGATAGATGAAACATTTCACTATTATGTGGCTCAAACAACCCAAACATCAGAATCCCCTGCAGGGCTTGTTCAGGACTTGATACCCCAGAGACTACACATGGTGTGCCAAGGGCCTCACATCTGTATCTTTACCTTTGTCCCAAGTGACTTAACCAAAGGAGCCCAACCACTGAACAGGCAATATTGGGAATATAGAGAGTGCCATTCACATTCCGGTTCCTGAATCATTCCACACTTACCACAGCAAAACTAAATAATGAGTAAGCTGAGAAACAGGCAAACAAGTAATGGCAAATTTAATATTCATGCAAGTAAATTAACAGCCAAGTTCCACTGAGGTAAAAAAAGATGCAATATTTATTCTACTGCCCATCTGTGGTCTCCACCACTTTCTTGAAGCAATCCCAATTAAAACTATGAACAGCTACTAGAAGCTCAGCTGAAGTGTAACTGACCTCTCCCCTTGAGTGGATCCCAGGGTTTTAAAATTTTGCACACAGTACCAATTCAGTAAGATGAGAAAGTGTGGCTGTCAGAAGAATTCCCCAAAGATTTACTAGCAAGCAATCTGGATTATAAACTTAGCTACCACTAGCCTGGACCTTAACTACATCTTTTATTAAATGAAGATAATAATCCTTGTCTTACTTCCCTGATAAAGTCATTGTAAAGATTAGAAAGTCAAAAGTATGAGTCCTTTTATTTATTTATTTATTGGCCATACCGCCATGGCTTGTGGGATCTTAGTTCCCCAACCAGGGACGGAACCTGGCCCCGTGGCAGTGAATGTATAGAGTCCTAACCACTGGACCTCCAAGAAATTTCTGATGAGAGTCCTTTTATTTTTTTAATTATATTTATTTTTGGCTGTGGTGGGTTCTCATTGCTGCACAAGCTTTTCTCCAGCTATGGTGGGCAGGGGCTACTCTTTGCAGTGGCTCTCTTGTTTTGGAGCATGGGCTCTAGGGCTAGAGGACTTCAGGAGTTGCAACACATGGGCTCAGTGGTTGCAGATCCTGGGCTCCAGAGCACAGGCTCTACAGTTGTGGTGCACGGGTTCAGTTGCTCCACAGCATGTGGGATCTTCCCAGATCAGGGATTGAACCTGTGTCTCCTGCATTGGCAGGCAGATTCTTTACCACTGAGCCACTGAGGTCTTTTTAAATGTAAAAAGTACTGTCCAACTGTAAGTGCTTAGGGAATTCCCTGGTGGTCCTGTGTTTAGGACTCTACGATGTCACTGATCAGGGAACTAAGATCTAGCAAGCCTCACAGTAAGGCCAAAACAAACAAACAAACAAAAGTAAGCGCTTAAATAGAGCCTAGAGCTGTGATNTGAGGTCTTTTTAAATGTAAAAAGTACTGTCCAACTGTAAGTGCTTAGGGAATTCCCTGGTGGTCCTGTGTTTAGGACTCTACGATGTCACTGATCAGGGAACTAAGATCTAGCAAGCCTCACAGTAAGGCCAAAACAAACAAACAAACAAAAGTAAGCGCTTAAATAGAGCCTAGAGCTGTGATTCTCAGCCCTTTTAAGGATCTGGATCTCTTTAAGATGATGATGAAAGCCCTGGCCCCACACCACATTCTGCATATAATTTGGGAAAATTCATAGACACCTCCTCCTACCTATAGACATTCTATATGAAGGCCTAAAGTTCAAGGGCATATGATAGAAAAATATTTGGATGAATAGACTCTGAACCCCAAAGGCTTCTTCCCTGCCCCCAGATGATCTAGCTGCCTTTAGAGCATCCTTGTACATCCATGTAAGGTGAGGGTGGTGTCTGTCTCCATTCTGCAAGCAGAGAATGAACCTAAGTTCATAAAGTTACACAAAAGAAGGACTCTGAAAGCCATGCTCAGATGCCCAAGCCCCTGAGAAGCAGAGCTAAAGAACTGAAAGTTAATCGTGTGCAGACCTCCTTTCTGAAATGTGTAGCAACTCTCTGCAGCTTGCCCAGGTGTGCTGTGGGGCTGCATCTGCCTTTATCTCTGCAAAGGAGGCGCGTGTCAAGTTTGACCTGATAGACTAGAGTGAGGGAGCTTGCTGCACCATCAGAAAATGCTCTATTAAAATACATATTGAATCCAGCCAAGCAAAAGCTGTTAGCCTTAGATGTATGCAGCCAGTCACTTGACCTGTCTTCTCTCAGCATCTACAGTGTGTTGCCAAAAGCTGGTCTTGTCTAAAAAGAGGCAAAAAAAAGACAAGCACAAACATCATGATGGCAGGACAAATCCCAAGTAAGATTCAGGCATGGAATTTGCAGGCCACAGTGAGTTAGATGCCCCACTCAGGCTCCCCTACCATTCCAGTCCCAAGAGGTAAAAAGCAGGACATTAAGCAAGTCACCATGAGAAAAGGGATCAGGACAGGCTATTAACTTTCCCCGAACATTTGACAGTCACTATTCAATTTATCTGTGAGGAAGAAAGAGTGATTCTGAGAAGACAAATGAAAAGGATGGCTTTAAAAGTGGGGTGTGAGATGGTGAGAACCACCATTGCACAGGTCTAAATACTATACAAAGTAGAGTCCAGGTCTTTATATGTTTTACCAGATACACATTTGCTGCCCAGCCCTGGCCTGAGCTCTAACACACACAGAAGTCAGTTTTCCAAAAGATCCAGAAAACTCTTCATCACCTTCATCTTTCAGAGGAAAGAGGAAAGCAGCATTTGTAAGGAAAGGGATGAGGGGTTTTGTTCCTTTCCTTAGGAGGGCTCTGCTAATCACACTGGACATACCTTGGCTCCTGAGTCCAGAGCAGAACCCCAGGGAGGTCATTTAAAAACATCAAAAGCCTTACTTTCACTTGTAAGTAATTTTCACATGTATCAATCGCATAAAGAACTTGGATCGATAGACCACACTGTCCTCTGCTACTGCTGCTGTTAAGTCGCTTCAGTCGTGTCCGACTCTATGTGACCCGGTGGACTACAGCCTACCAGGCTCCTCCGTCCATGGGATTTTCCAGGCAGGAGTACTGGAGTGGGTTGCCATTGCCTTCTCCTGTAACTGCATAGTGACACACCAATTCAACTTACTGCTANAGTCAGACATGACAGAAGCGACTTAGCAGCAGCAGCAGCAAAGAAGCAGAAGGGGGCTTCCCTGATGGCTCAGCAGTAAAGAGCCTGCCTGCAGTCCAAGAGACCAGGGTTTGATCCCTGGGTCAGAAAGATCCCCAGGAGGCCAGCATGGCAACTGACTCCAGTACTCCTGCCTAGAGAATCCCAGGGACAGAGGAACCTGGCAGACTGCAGCCCATAGGGTTGCACAGAGTTGAACATGACTGAAGCAATCAGCAGCAGCAGCAGCAAGAAAGCAGAAAACCCAAAGAAAAGTCTGATATTTCTTCTACTGAGGGCAGCATCTCTGACTCCCCAATTCATTGCCAACACAATTGGGAAAAA
Source organism: Neotragus moschatus (assembly GCA_006410615.1). NCBI lineage: Eukaryota > Metazoa > Chordata > Mammalia > Artiodactyla > Bovidae > Neotragus > Neotragus moschatus. The sequence goes on from SJYA01002500.1 coordinate 2,457,627, forward strand.
TGTGAAAGATACTTCCATTTGATAGCAAGGTATCTGGCAAATAAAAGGCTATCTGTATGTTCATATTTGCAGCTGTCTATAAACCTTCCATTCTCTCCGGAACAGCAAATCCTTCACTGCAATTTCCACTCCCTGCCCATTTTTCCCAGTCACCTCCAGCTCTCCTAGAGAGGGACAAGTGGTCATAAGTCCTTGCTACCATCTCTCCTTAAAGGTCTCAGCAACCTGCATCAACAGTGAAATACTTCTAAGTGATCCCTTACACTAGTTTGCACGGCTCTTAAGGAATCTGTGAAGGGAAAACAACAGATGTTTCATGGAGAGAAAATAACCAGTAAAATCAACTTCAAAACTATGCTTGTGAAGTCACTAAAAATGTTTAGGTTGAATCACCAGAAGGGCAACAAGCATAAACACGAGCCTTGGCTTTTCAAGTGATCCAAAAACCCCTGTGGGCAAACAATAAAGTTGAGTAAAAAGTATCCGAAAAATTTTTTTCAACACAAACTTCCACTTTCCCTTCAAAAGTCTTGAGCCAAATGATTCTTCCTGCAAGAAGGAATCTGTCTTCTGGGCAGGTTTCTAAGTTCATTTTCTGAACTGCCTTTGCATTTGTGTAGTAAGTGTTTTGGTTTTTATTTATACACTCTTTCTTCAAAATAGGACCATGTCGGGAATTTCCTGTCTGTCCAGTGGTTAGGACTCGGTGCTCGTTTGGGGAACTGCGATCCTGCAAGCTTCGTGATGTGACTAAAAAAACACAACAGAAAAACAGGATCTTTTTGTTTTCTTCCCTAAGTTACACCTGGCACATTGCAAATGCTCGAAAAATGTGTGATACTTTTTAAAGCTAATGCTTATTGAATACTCATAATATGCCAGGTACTGAATCCAACATTTTGCGTGCANGTCCAGTGGTTAGGACTCGGTGCTCGTTTGGGGAACTGCGATCCTGCAAGCTTCGTGATGTGACTAAAAAAACACAACAGAAAAACAGGATCTTTTTGTTTTCTTCCCTAAGTTACACCTGGCACATTGCAAATGCTCGAAAAATGTGTGATACTTTTTAAAGCTAATGCTTATTGAATACTCATAATATGCCAGGTACTGAATCCAACATTTTGCGTGCATTATCTCATTGGTTCGTCATGAAAAATCTATTACCTTCACTCAGCATGAGTGAGTGAGTGAGTGAGTGTGTGTGTATGTGTCTGTCTGCAAAATGAGACCCAAAGCAACTAAAATATCACTGAAGAAGGCAATGGCAACCCACTCTAGTACTCTTGCCTGGATAATCCCATGGACAGAGGAGCCTGGTGGGCTGCAGTCCCTGGGACTTCACTTTCACTTTTCACTTTCATGCATTGGAGAAGGCAATGGCAACCCATTCCAGTGTTCTTGCCTGGAGAATCCCAGGGATGGCGGAGCCTGGTGGGCTGCCATCTATAGGGTCGCGCAGAGTCGGACACGACTGAAGTGACTTAGCAGTAGCAGCAGCAAGGTCAAACTGCTGGTAGCAGCGCTGGGATTTAAATTCAGTATTTTCTGCCTTCAAGGTCAATGTACTTAATGACTATTCTGCCATCAAACTTGATAAGCAAGGAGAGAATAGGTAATTCTTTTTCACAATGTGGTTTTGGATTAGTAACCATTGTTCCTAATTGTTTACCCACAAATAGAAATGTATGCGGTGGAGTTTAAGGGCTCTGCTGCCATTATTAACACCATTTTATATTTATATATAGCTATAATTTTTCAAAGCATTTTACATGTATTATCTGACTTGGTTCTTAAAATAATCAACCCAGTAAGGTAGATAAGCATATTATTTTCATTTTATAGATAAGGAAACTTAGGTACAAATGGTAAATAGAATTGCCACTCTATGAAGTGGCAAGTCTCAAATTAGGAGCAGGACTCCTGATTCATGTTCCAGTGTGATTTCAACTACTTCATGCTATAGGGTTGGGAAGAAATTTAAGGAGGTTTTAATTATACTTCCTTTGTGGGTTTCAGGAGTGAAGTTTGGGTTACTGGAGGTTAAGACTTATTTACCTAATCAGAATCACACCCCTTGAATGGGAATCAATAAAGCTTCCAGTTTTGGAGGGCTGTGGTGGGATTTCTCAGTGGTTTCTTCTGCCACTGATCCTGCTTCTTGGTCCCCATCTCTCCCAGTATTTTAGATCCCAAGCTGGATACTTTCAGGAAGTAAGATACATGACTGTCCCCATATCTGCTCCCTGGCTTCTCCACCCTTAAGCTGAAAATTCCATATTTATTTGTAAAATACTTCTAGAATACTCAAGTGAATAGTTGCTGGGAGAAATATCAATAACCTCAGATATGCAGATCACACCACCCTTATGGCAGAAACTAAAGAAAAAGAGTCTTGATGAAGGTGAAAGAGGAAAGTGAAAAAGCTGGCTTAAAACTCAACATTCAAAAAACTAAGATTGTGGCATCTGGTCCCATCACTTCATGGCAAATAGATGGGGAAACAATGGAAAAAGACTGAGATTCACACATGAAACATCTTCACATTGAGCTCCTGAGCCAAAAGAGAACTGAGAGGTCTCCATCCACTCATCTACTTTAAAAATCATAACAAAGAAAATGAAAGTCTTTTGAAATAAAAATTGTTTTATTGAGAACCACACACTTCCTTTCTGCATTAGGGACAGGTGAAGCAGAGAGAGGACAGGAAGGAGGATAAAAGAAAAGAAGTGAAGGTAAGAGACATGGTAAGAAACATAGAGCATAGGAAGATCCATCGGAGGAGACTGAGATAGAAGCAGTTACTGGGAATAAAAAAGGCCAAGCTCCAGCCTTCCACACAGGGAAACAGACATAGAGGTACAGATGCAGAGCTTGACATTCACAAGAGGCGAACAAGAGGAAAAGGGCTGTAAGACGCAGAGAAAAATGAAATGAGGTGGACAAAGAGAAAGAAAGTGACTGCCATTATGGAACATCTCTCTCTTTAGGCTACCACCAGCAAAAGTGGCAACGTGGTCTTAGGACTCAGTGTGTGACCAGGAGGAAGTTAGTCACCTCCCTCTTTTTTCCCTCTGTTCTTACTCTGTGTAAGAACACCTGGTCAATGTGGCCTTTCACAGATCCCTCTGTTTGTATCTCTCCTACAGACCGAATGCTCCTGATGGGCAGCGGGGCCCGTCTATCCACTAGGCAGCCAGGACACTCAGCACCAGGGTTAGGATTAGAGATACCTGAGTGCCCCTTCTGGCTCTGCTGCTCCAAAGCTGTGTGACTTGGAGAAAACTACCTACTCTTCCCTGTAAATGGGCGTGCCTCTCTACCTGTCTCGCAGGGCAGCTGTGAGAATTAGGTAAGGTCTTTTCACAAATACATGTGAACTATATGCAACGCAGCAATCAGGAATTGTTTTTTCTCTTGGTATCCCCACAGCACAGTAACTTGCTGTTAGGCTTCTCAGTAAATATCTATTAGGTCGAAGATGCCTGGCCTGAGCCAGCTTCCAGACTGCAGCTTCCTCAGTCTCATCCCGGACTGTTTGCAAAAGCAAACCGTGAGTCTGAGAAGCACAGTCACACTCAAGCACACGGCTTCTGCAAACAGAGGCCACAACTACACCACACAGGGAAGTCTTTGCTTCTGTACACACTGATAATGATCCCTGTCAATAAAAAACATAATTTACACAAAGAGCTGATTATGTAGTACTTGCCTTTGTGTATTGCTGTATATTTTTCAAAGTCTTTTCACCTATGCATTTCTTTTGCTTATAAATGCAAAACTTTGCTTCTTTGCAGATGGCCACACCCAGCTAAAGGTAGTCAACTTAAAAAAATACTCCAGAATGTTGATCCATTAAGGAAATTACCTCTAAAATGAGTTAGAACCAGCAAATCACTGTGAACAAATTCAGCTGCCTTCTTTAAACAACAGATCAACAATTTTCAGTGTCTTCATGTCTCGTCAGTAATTCCATAAAAGGTTGATTTTGCTTACTCTATTTAACTAAACTCAGATAATTTCTTTGTCTTTTTTAGTTTTAAAATACTTTAAAAACTAAACCATGGGAAATAATAACCATAAGTAATGCTATCACTGAGATATTATTCTCCAATTATTAACAATTTTGTAGAATTCTTCCCAGTCTTCTTTATATGCATTTGTTATATATCTGAGGTCATGCTTTAATTATGAATATTAATATTTCACTTATGAGCATTTTCAATGTTGAATTTCACAAACCTGATTTTTTAATGTCAGAAATGATTTTATATTTGAATTATTATAGATTATCTTTCAAAGTGGCTTTTCACTGGTTTTTAAAGAAATTCTAAACTGAGGGTGAGAACAGGTTTGTTCGAAGATACACCTTGGCACACAGACTTCGGGCCTTCATCTTTTCTGGTAACTTTCTCTTTAAAAATATTCCCATCCTTACTCGCTCTCTCAGTTTCTGTTTTTAAAGTGGCATCGTAATATCAACAGAAACCCAAGCTCCTATTTAAGTATCTAGTCTTCTTCTCTTTATAGGCTGAGCTCTATTAACTTATGTAGTAAACTACAATTATGTGGGTGCTTGGTACTTAAGAAATGAACGAAGAATGAATGAATGAATTCCTCTTAAGCTAAGTGTGTGGTGTCTTTGGCCACGCACAGCCAATTTCAAGCCCAAGAGTTAATTACAGCTCAGTAAGATTGTAGGTGAAAATCTAAAATGGCTGGAAACTAAGAACAGTGCAGACAACTATAATTCAAAAAGATACATGCACCCCTATGGTCATAGCAGCACTAGTCACGATAGCCAAGACATGGAAGCAACCTAAATGCCCATCAGCTGATGAATGGATAGAGAAGATGCGCTACATGTATACAATAGAACATTACTCAGCCATAAAAGGAATCAGATGTGCCATTCGCAGCAACCCAGATGGACAGAGGGACTGTCGTACTGAGTGAAGTCAGAAAGAGAATGACAGACGCCATGTGATATCACTTACATGTGGAACCCGAAATGTGACACAGGTGAAATCCACAAAACAGAAGCGGACACAGACATGGAGAATCGACTTGTGGCTGCCCACGGGGAGGGGGTGGGGAGGGAAGGAGTGGGAGTTGGGGTTGGCAGATGCAAATCATGATGGGTAAACAGCAAGGCCCTACTGTATGGAACAGGGAACTATATTCAGTAGCCTGGGTAGATCATATTGGGAAAGAATATAAGAAAGAAGGAAAGCTGTATGTATAACTGAATCACTTTGCTGTATAACAGAGATTAACACACTATAAATCGACTATACCTCACTTAAAAAAAAAAACAATGCAAAGAAAACTGATTAGTTACAAATACTTAGACGTCTAATTTGGGGAGGAATCTTCATTATATGTGGCAAAAAGAGCCTCAGCCCCAAGCAGCCCAGCACATGCTTATGTGGCAGCTGAGTGTCACCAGTTGTCTGTGACTGACCTCGTGAACTATGAATGGTCAGTCTAAAGACTGAGTGAACTGTTGTGATAAGAGCCAGGCTGATAATACATTTGCCCTGCAGGCAGAGCAAATTCCCACATTGCCAGGTAACCTGATGGAGCTGCCCAGTGGAGGTCTGAGAAGGATTTAGAAGGTTTTCCATATTATTAGTGTTAGATGAAGGGCAGGGAGCACTTGATAGCCAAGAGTCTGTCATTTTCCTTCTTTTGTGTGTTATAAATCTGTTGTTTCCTTATTGCAGTATCTGTGCCTTGAGTGGTTTGTTCAGCTTGTTTTCTGCTGTTTGGATTGTTAATACCATGTCCACTCTGTCTGCTGCTGTTTAATTAACATCTTCTCTGGCCAGAATAGTAGCTCACATATAAACCTTCAAAAAAGATTTTAACATTGGAAAGGAAGAGAAATAACTATTGCTATTTTTAAACAATTTGGTAGTTTATCGAGAAAAACTAAGAAAATCAACTGAAATATAGAGTAAAGCAGTTGAGGTAAGGTGGCTGGATACAAGATCAACACACAGAAATAAGTGGCATTTCTATAAGTCAACAACTAACAATTAGAAATGGTAATAGAAAAAGAGGAATATTTACAATAGTTTTCTAAATTTATAAAATGACTAGTTTTAGGCCTATCAAGAAATATGCAAGACCTATATGAAGAAAGTCACAAATTTTTACTGAAAGGCATAAAAGCCTAAATAAATGGAGAATATGGCTGAAAAACTAAATATTGTAAACATATGAACTCTCCCCAAATTGATCTCTAAATTCAGTACTACAATTCTGATTGAAATTCCAACATGTTTTGAATGGACTCCATAAACTCTTTCTAAAGCTTACGTGAATTAGAGAACATGTGCAAGAATAACCAAGAAATATTTGAATAAAGAACACCCCTGTGGGGTGGAGGAATTTACAATATATCAAAACATCCTAGACCTTATTATCACTGAAACAGTATAGAAGAAACAGGTCAAAAAGTCCTGAACCAGACGCACTACATTTAACCAGTACAAGTGTATCCCACATGTATGCAAAGAAAGGACTACATAAGAAAACCACAGAAACTACTGGCCTTCCTTTGGAAAAAGTAAAATTAATTGAATAGTGTCACCCCTGGATTCATGATCACCTTAAAATGTGACATCATTTGAAAATGGGGGTTTTTGCAGGTTTAACTATGGTAAGGATTGAGGTGAGACTGTACTGGGTCAGGAGGGCCCTAAATCCAATGAGCAGATCCTTATAAGAGACAGTAAAGGACACAGGGAAGAAGGCCAAGTGAAGATGCAGTGAGAGATTAGAAGGATGAGTCAATGGGCCAAGGGAAGCCAAGGACTGCTAGCAGCCACCAGAAGCCAGGGCAGAGGCATGAAAGGGAGGGTTTCTCTCTCAGAGCCTCCAAAAAGGAATCAGTCCTGCAGACACCTTGATCTCAGACTCCTGGCCTCCCGAAATGTGCAAGAATAAATTTCTGTTGTCATAATGCACCCAGCCTGTGCTAATTTGCTATGGCAACCCTGGGAAACGAATGCAATGCCCTGTCACACACCAAACACATAAATTCCAGAGATGTTCAAGGTTACACATGAAAAGCAACACTACAGATGTATTAGAAGAAAAATTTGAAAAATATTTTTGTAATTGACTGGCTAAAGAATGTTTTCCCAAACGTCTAAATCCCAGATGATACATAGAAAAGGACTGATAGATTTGTGTGCATTTTTAGAAAGCAAAAAACTGTACATCAAAAGTCACTCTTAACAAGTAAAAAGACAACATAAACTGAAGACAATGTTTGTGGCACACAGCAGAGAAGGCTTCCCTTGTGGCTCAGCTGGTAAAGATCCACCTGCAGTGCGGGAGACCTGGGTTCAATCCCTGGGTTGGGAAGATCCCCTGGAGAAGGGAAAGGCTACTCACTCCAGTATTCTGGCCTGGAGAATTCCATGGATTGTTTAGTGGGATTGCAAAGAGCTGAACATAACTGAGTAGCTTTTACATAGTAGAGTAAGAGTTAATATTCAGAGTAGTCAAAGAAAACCTACAAATTATGAAGAAACACAAATGACCCAAAAGAATCAAAGAATATAAAATGGAAATAACAGAAGAGATGGAGAAACAGTGGAAAGAGTGTCAGACTTTATTTTGGGGGGCTCCAAAATCACTGCAGATGTTGACTGCAGCCATGAAATAAAAAGACGCTTACTTCTTGGAAGAAAAGTTATGACCAACCTAGATAGCATATTAAAAAGCAGAGACATTCCTTTGCCAACAAACATCCGTCTAGTTAAGGCTATGGTGTTTCCATTAGTCATGTATGGATGTGAGAGCTGGGCTATAAAGAAAGCTGAGCGCCGAAGAATTGATGCTTTTGAACTGTGGTGTTAGAGAAGACTCTCGAGAGTCCCTTGGACTGTAAGGAGATCCAACCAGTCCATCCTAAAGGAAATCAGTCCTGAATATTCATTGGAAGGACTGATGTTGAAGTTGAAACTCCAGTACTTGGACCACCTGATGCAAAGAGCTGACTCATTGGAAAAGACCCTGATGCTGGGAAAGATTGAAGGCGAGAGAAGGGGGATGACAGAGGATGAGATGGTTGGATGGCATCACCGACTCAATGGACACGAGTTTGAGTAAACTCTGGGAGTTGGTGATGGACAGGGAAGCCTGGCATGCTGCAGTCCATGGGGTTGCAAAGAGTCGGACACAACTGAGCGACTGAACTGAAAAGAAATACAAAAGGTCAACAGAAGTTTTATAAGTAAATATTTATAAGACATAATATCCAGTGTTCATAAAGATATGTGGATTATAGGCACTTTTCTCAGTGCTGATAGAAATATAAATACATATTGCAAGGATACAATGTTGTTTGTAATAGCACACAGATTGCAACCCCATGGACTGCAGCCCCCCAGGCTCCATCTGTCCATGAGATTTTCCAGGCAAGGATACTGGAGTGGGTTGCCATTTTCTTCTCCAGAGTATCTTCCCAACCCAGGGATCAAACGCGGTCTTCTGCACTGCAGATTCTTTACCAACTGAGCTACAAGGGAAGATTTATGAATGATCTAAATATACAGAGGAGCCTGGCAGGCTACAGTCCATGGGGTTGCAAAGAGTTGGACACAACTTGGTGACTAAACCATCAAATATCCAGTAGAGGAGTACAGATCTTTCTCAGCTTCTGGTGGTAGTAGGTCCTGATAAACTCATCGTGGTTGAAAACATCATGAGTTGAAAATCCATTTAATATTTCCAGCCTACCAAACACCATAGCTGAACCTAGCCCACTTAATTAAAAATGTTCAGGGGACTTCCCTGGTGTTTCAAGTGGTTAAGAATCTACTTTGCAATGCAAGGAATGAGGGTTTGCTCCCCGGTCCAGGAACTAAGATTCCACATGCTGTGGAGCCACTCAGCTCCTGCACTGCAATTACTGAGCCCTTGAGCCACAATTAGACTGGCGCCACAGCGAAAGATCGACGATCCTACATGCTTCAACCCAATGCAGCNGGGGATGACAGAGGATGAGATGGTTGGATGGCATCACCGACTCAATGGACACGAGTTTGAGTAAACTCTGGGAGTTGGTGATGGACAGGGAAGCCTGGCATGCTGCAGTCCATGGGGTTGCAAAGAGTCGGACACAACTGAGCGACTGAACTGAAAAGAAATACAAAAGGTCAACAGAAGTTTTATAAGTAAATATTTATAAGACATAATATCCAGTGTTCATAAAGATATGTGGATTATAGGCACTTTTCTCAGTGCTGATAGAAATATAAATACATATTGCAAGGATACAATGTTGTTTGTAATAGCACACAGATTGCAACCCCATGGACTGCAGCCCCCCAGGCTCCATCTGTCCATGAGATTTTCCAGGCAAGGATACTGGAGTGGGTTGCCATTTTCTTCTCCAGAGTATCTTCCCAACCCAGGGATCAAACGCGGTCTTCTGCACTGCAGATTCTTTACCAACTGAGCTACAAGGGAAGATTTATGAATGATCTAAATATACAGAGGAGCCTGGCAGGCTACAGTCCATGGGGTTGCAAAGAGTTGGACACAACTTGGTGACTAAACCATCAAATATCCAGTAGAGGAGTACAGATCTTTCTCAGCTTCTGGTGGTGGTAGGTCCTGATAAACTCATCGTGGTTGAAAACATCATGAGTTGAAAATCCATTTAATATTTCCAGCCTACCAAACACCATAGCTGAACCTAGCCCACTTAATTAAAAATGTTCAGGGGACTTCCCTGGTGTTTCAAGTGGTTAAGAATCTACTTTGCAATGCAAGGAATGAGGGTTTGCTCCCCGGTCCAGGAACTAAGATTCCACATGCTGTGGAGCAACTGAGCTCCTGCACTGCAATTACTGAGCCCTTGAGCCACAATTAGACTGGCGCCACAGCGAAAGATCGACGATCCTACATGCTTCAACCCAATGCAGCCAAATAAATAAATAAATAATAAAAACTTTAAAGCACACACACAAAAGACTAGAAAGGGAAACAAGTTTGTCTTTTAAGTGCTCAGAACACATTAGCTGACACCTGGGCAAAATTATCTAATGTGAAGCTTATTTTATAATAAAATGTTGAATATCTAATGCAGTTTATTGAAAACTGGACTGAAAGTGGAAAACAGAATGGTTGTGAGTATACTGTTTACTTCCTGACTGCCCGGCTGATGGGGAGCTGCAGCTCACTGCCTCTGCCCAGCACTGCAAGAAGATGTATCACCCAAAACGCCACCAGCCTGGGAAAAGATCAGGATTTGAAGTAGGGTTTCTGCTGGGTGCATATTGCTTTCACACTGTCCTAAAATTGAAAAATCATAAACTGAACCATCATAACTCAATTATGATACCGTCTGACATAAAATATTCTTTGGTATGATCAAACTATGGAATACTATATGGCCTCTAAAAGCAGAGAAAGACCAAAATACAGAGAAAGACCTCCAGAGCATAACTGGAAATTTACGTATAAACTGGGGCTTCCCAGATGGCTCAGTGGTAAAGAATCCTCCTGCCAGGAGATGCGGGTTCTGTCCCTGGGTTGGGAAGATCCCTTGGAGAAGGGCATGGCAACCCACTCCAGTATTCTTGCCTGGGAAATCCCATGGACAGAGGAGCCTGGTGGGCTACAGTCCATGGGGTCTCAAAGAGTCAGAAGCTAAGCAACTGAGCGTGCACGAACACCCATAAAATGCCATGTAAATGTACTGCACTGCGTTAGTCCCTAACACCACTCACTGTCATTTAGTGTAATGGATTAGATATGCCCATAAAATGCTAGACAAGTACGTGGGCTAACTGCACCACTGGAGGGCTGCCCCATCAAATGCTGAACTCTAGACCCAAGAGCTAAATGTACTTAGATTGGGGCACTGAGGGCAAGGAAAAAGAGAAACCGATGACAAGCAAAGTGAAGATTTTCACAGGCATTTGAAAATATGTGAATGACACTAAGGAGAGAAACCCAAGTATGGACAGAAGAGATTTGGAGACTAGAGATGGCTGTTGAGAGTGATATCTCAAAGCAATGTATCTCCATGGAGGACTAACCACTGATATGTAGTTTTTATCCATTTTCCACTAGCCAAAAAATATTTGGCCTGGCGCTAAGCATTTGTAGATCTAAAAATATTTTTTGGCTAGTGGAAAATGGATAAAAACTACATATCAGTGGTTATAAAATTGGAGGGATGAGGATCACACCTTTTATTGGAATATTGTGTGTGGGAGGGTTGTTCACAAGGGGGTTATGTTTAGGGGACTTCCCTGGTGGTCCAGTGGCTAAGATTCTGTGCTCCCAGTGCAGGGGGCCTGGGTTCAGTCGCTGGTGGGGGAACTAGATCCATATGCCACAACAAAGATCGAAGATCCCATGTGCCTCAGCTAAGACCCAGTACAGCCAAATAAATATCTTTTTAAAAGATTGTTATGTTTAGCAGAAAGAAGATGGGGTTTAAAAAAGAGCTTAAGAAGTATTCCAAAGAGCTTAAGAAGTGATCCAAAGGATCACTTTCCCCTTAGAATTGCCTGCAAAATGTTGTACAAATGTATCTTTTTCTGGGGAAAGGATTTATGGTATGGAGGTCTTCACTTCCTCCAGGGGATCCAGATTCAAAAAAAGATTAAGAACTAGTGGTGGTGGACCAGAAAAGGAGCTGCTAAAGACACAGCTCAGGGAATGCACCAGAACACAGCAGGAAGACAACACGAAAAAAGGGTAGGAAGTGACTGTGGCATTGTGAGAAACTTGAGGGTGTAAGACACATTAATTAATGGTAGCTACATTATAATAGTTGTACTAGTTAATGTCAGTTTTATAAAACAAGTGTTTATATTTGTTGTAATATGTAAGACTTGCACCAGAGGGTTTGTCATTTTCGCCTATGTAATTATCACTTTGTTGAGTGAAGGAATTACTATGAACTCGATGTAGCCAATGGGGAAGGGTCTTAATTTAAAAGTATACGGGAGCTGGTATATAGACATGACTGAATGCCTGAGCTACCAGCGTGGGAACAGAGGAACTATTGAAGCTAGGTGAAGATTATAATCGCTTTAGCAAGAATGGACATGCACAGAGAACCTGAGTACCAATCAAAACAAAACTGGGTGTCCAGGATATGAGAACAGTCAGAACACTCCTATTTTTATACCCAAATTTCTCATATATGTACACTTCCATATTTTACTTAAGAGTTTACAATCTGTTTTCCCAGGCTTCCTCCTTCTATTAAAGGTATTTTTATAGCTCTCTTTTGCTTATCATAAACAGTGTAGACTGTTGTTACTTATCTTTTTTTTTTTTTTTTTTTAATTTTGACTGAACTGGCTCTTCCTTGCCAAGGCAGCAGATGCGGGTTCAGTCCCTAGTTTGGGAACTAGGAGCCCACATGCCACAGAGCAGTAAGCCTAAGTGCACGTCTATCCAGCGAAGCCCACTGGAATGTCAGTCAAGAACAAACACTGGTGTCAGAATGTTCAGAAAATTCCGGAATGAAGGACAGCAAACGAAATCTGTCCTCATGAAAAGTCATGCACTTAAAGCAACGCATAAAGAAGCACCAAAAAGACATTCTGAACAAGATTTAATGTAGGGATTAAAGTATATGCCTCTACTACAAGTTGGCTTGGAAGCTTTTTACCACCCACAGTGACAAGTGTCTGTGTGTGATTGTGCTTGAGGGTCCAAGGTGGGGATCTGTGGAAATCTGCAGCGGGTATTTTTGTTTTTCTTTGCAGGGGGTATTTTTGGTTATCACACTGTGGGGGTGAGAGGTTATGCTACTGGCATTTAGTGGGTAAAAAGCATGTCATTTAGACATTCTGTGATTTTATTTTTTTTTTTAGTTTCATAAAAAGCCCAGGTGTTCAGCAGGTGGTCCTTATGGAGATCCTTCTTAATAGAATAAAGACTCTGTTTCGATCTTAGAAAATAACAGTCTGCACCATGTCTACTCAATTTATTATAGTATAGCTCCTTCGAAAATAACGAAACCAATTGCAAATAGTATAGGGTGTTGGAGACTCCTTTTAACAGAATTAGGGAAAAACCCAGTAAATTGTCAGAGGCACATGAAATTCAGACATCTCACTGGATCTCATGAACAAAGGCTGTTTTAAAATGACTTATTACCTCGGACGCGGGGTGACTCCTCTCGGCCGCGCTTAGTGAGCCGGCTCGCAGCCGCCTGTGCTTCCACTTCAGTATTCTTGCCCGGAGAATTCCATGGACCGGGGACCCTGGTCTGTTATCATCCTTATGATTTGTTTTTCTCTGCATAACACGCCTTCCTCTCTGGCTGCTTTTAGTAATTGGTCTTTGTAAACAGCCTTGGGAAATTTGTTTATGATAAACCTTGGTGTAACTCTCAAAAAATAAAATAAAATAAAATAAAATGACTTATTTCCAGCCTATATATTTAAAACATTTGGGGCACAAAGAGAGACATAGTGAAAGGAGGGTTACTTTTTTTCTATTTTATTCTGATGCCATCCTCAGAGATGCACCCCAACACTGCCTACAGACTGTTTTGTAGTACTTCTCTACTTTGTCCTTTTCCCATTGCTGATTAAAGGATAGGGTCTCCTAGGTTGGTTTTGCGCTTTTTTTTTTTTTTTAAGTATTAGAGGCTGAATTTATTCCTCATTTAGTGAACTTTCAAGGTAGAAAAGAAGTTTCTATGATAACTTTCTCATCAGCTATACACCCTATTCCATTACAGAAAATTGTTTTTTAAAAAGCCCAATTCATTTGTGAGAAACCACACATTCATTTTCATACCCCAATTTTTCATATCTGTCCACTCCCATATTTTGTTTAAGAGTTTATAGTCTGTCTTTCCAGGCTTCCTCCTTCTATTAAAGATATTTCTCTCGTTTGCTTATCATAAACAGTCTAGGCTGTTACTACTTTTTTAAAATTTTGGCTGCCCTGGGTCTTCCTTGCCAAGGGTAAGGGATACAGGTTCGATCCCTAGTTGGGAAATTAAGTGTCCACATGCTGCAGGGCAACTAAGCCCATAAGTGGCCACTACTGAGCCTGTTCGCAGTCGGTTCAGCCTGTGCTGCTACTGAACCTGTGCTCCGCAGCAAGAGAACTAGAGAAAGCGGACGTCCCCCGCTTTGGAAGGTGGATTCTTAACCACAGTGGGCTACCAAGGAATGCATTTTTCTTCACCTAATGTCTGTCTATCTCTCTGCTCTTTGTCTTCCTAGACTTTTGTACTGTGTAACTCTCTTAAAACCCAGACTTATATTCATTATCAGTATCTTAGCTGCAAAGAGGAAGAAGGAAGGTAATGAGGTTGGGAGCTTCAGCATAAGGAAGGGCTTGGGTCGCAGGGGGAATGAAATTGAGGGTTGACAATGGAATTGTAAAAGGACAATCAGTGGCAACTGGACAGCCTGACTTAGTACCGGGATGGTCACCCTGGTTCCCTGACTCTCCCCAACAATGTGGGCTCCCCTGAAGCAGAGAAAACAAAAATAACGGGGGCCAGGGCTGATGATAGGCCTGGTGAAGCTGGTCCTGTCACTCTTCTGCTTAGAATCTTTCAAAGGCTTTCCGTTCCTCAGATGACCATCACGAGTCTCCAGCATCTGGCATTGCCCATTTCTTTGGCCTCTTCTTGTTCCATTCTCCTCATGGCTTTCAAAGTCCCATACCCTGGCCAAGTTCTTCATCCTTGTGGCTTTTCTGTATACTGTTCCTTTTATCTGTCACCTCCTATTCACAGCTCCACCCTTTGCTTCAGCTTAAAAATCTCTTCTTTAGAGAAGCCTCTCCTGATCTTCAAATTCAATCAGAGCACTCCATCGTCTTTCACCATATGCTTTACTTGTCTTGCATGTAACTATTGCAATTCTTGATTGTGATACTTGGAAACAGTTCCATGGAGGCAGGTACTTGGCTTATTTTGTTGATTGCTAAATTCCCAGCATCTGGGCTAGTGCCTATTGCCAGCAGGAACATTCATTCACTCTTTGAATAAATTCACTGAATGAATGAATGGCAGAAAGAATAATGGGACCTGGGGCACATTTTTTGTTAGTTTTTAACTACATCCCCATTTTCTCTTCTGTGAGTTGCAGATAATAACTACCAACCTCTGAACTGCCATGTAGATTAAAAGATGATGTATTATATATACATGGTATGGGCCTCCCAGGTGACTCAGTGTTAAAGAATCCCTCTGCCAAGCAGGAGACATGGGTTTGATCCCTGGGTTGGGAAGACCCCCTGGGGAAGAAAATGGCAACCCACTCCAGTACTCTTGCCTGGGAAGTCCCATAGGCAGAAGAGCCTGGTGGGCTACAGTCAATGGAGTCTCAAAAGGCCAGGCATGACTTAGCGATTACATAGCAGTAGCACACTTATCATGGTGCCTGGCAAATAGTAAGGACTAGGAAATGTGAGTTATTAAAGTCATCATTAAAAATAAGCTCAATGAGCAACCAGAACTCTCATCCATTGCTGGTAGGAATGCAAAAATGATAACAGCCGACTTAGGAAAACAGCTGGCCGGTTTCTTATAGTTAAATACAGGCTTACTATACAACCCAGCAAGACCACTTCTAGGTTATTTACCCAAGTGAAGTGAAAACTTGCATTTACACAAAATCCTGCTTTATTCATAATCGCCCCAAACGAGGAACAACCCCAGTGTCTTTCAACCACGGAATAAAGAAACTGTGGTATATCAGAGACTGGATTACCACTCAGCAAGAAGAAGAAAACTACTGACACGTGCAACAATGTGATGAAATGCAAATACATCATGTTACATGAAAGAAACCAGCTCAAAAGGTGACATATTATATGATCCCATTTATATGACTTTCTGCAAAAGTTAAACTATAGGGACAGAAATCTGGCCAGTGGTTGCCAGGGGAGTAGGTGGGGCATGAGACAATGTGGGGTGGGGTGGGGTGGTGGTGATGGAACTGTCCTAGGATTTGATTATGATGGTGGGTACATGACAATATGCATGTATTAAAATTCATGGCATTCTAAACTAAATGGATGGACTTTATATATATATATATTTCTTACTGTATATAAAAAATGAATAACATCCAAGAGAGATAGACATAATCATCATTTTCTTTTAAAAAATATACTTCTGATTATAAAAGTGTTACAGGTTCATAGACAATTTGGGAAAATCTGCAAAGAATATGTAGAATTGCCTGCAGAAAAGGAGTATTTCTTGTCATTTTTATAGACACAAAATACACAAACTGGGATCATGCTGTGTATTTTTGCTTTCTGATGAGTGTTTTCCCATGTCTTTAAATATAATTCAAAACCATGACTTTGAGTCAATAATATTCTAGTAAATAATTGATTTATATGTTTAAGTCTTCCTTTAGTACAATTTTGATTATTTAAAAAAAGCTCACTGGTGCCAGGGATGCTGCCATCTCGGTTTCACAATGTTTAACAGGTAAAACTCATCCTTTGGCTGCAATGATCTCATTGTAGCTGGAGGAAAAGTGGTTCTACAGGGTGACTTTGCTTTTTCCTCTGCGGTGCAGAGGGCTGGATACCCTCTTACTAACCTGTATTACTAGCTTAAATTTGCATAGTGCTTTTAATATTTCTCTCTCCCCACCTCCTTGGCGGGTAAGCCGGGTCGATGGAGTAATTTGTTCAAGATTATACAGCTTCCCTGGTGGCTCAGACGGTAAAGCGTCTGCCCGCAATGCGGGATACCCAGGTTCGATTCTTGGGTCGGGAAGATCCCCTGGAGAAGGAAATGGCAATCCACTCCAGCACTCTTGCCTGGAAAATCCCATGGACGGAG